>JAGDQP010007460.1:34597-49487 GCA_022664845.1 Lepisma saccharinum | reverse complement strand
GTCATAGCTTAGTGGTTAAGGCGTTGGCCTGTTGAGTAAAAAAAAAAAAAAAAAAAAAAAAAAAAGATCCCGGCGGAAGTAAGATTTTTTTCTTTCAAAATATATTTTTATATGTTCATATTTATTACTAATAATTTGCTTTTTTGCGTTTTTCGTAGATTATCTTAAATTAGTGACCATGGGATCGTGGAGGTTAGGTAAGGTTAGGTGCGGTCATGTATCTTCACACTTTTTGTTCTCATATACATCACAGTTCTTGACGCAACTTCCGTTTAAAATCCCGACAGCGATACGCTCGTCCTTTTTATTCGTATGAGAAGTTTCAGTACAACTGTCTGTACACTTTGAAGCACTGTTTCTCCATTCTTATATCATTCAAATATACATCTTCACATTACATGTAAAGTATATAAGACAGAAATCTAAATTATCTAGTTTTCTGTATCAATGGACCTATATTTGCTACAAACAAAAGACGATGCGCTAAACTATATATAGTAATAACGACAACTGCGACCTGACTGTGTCATTTTATAAACTCACGAAAATAATTCCTGTAGAACTATGCACAAAGAAACTATATTATTCGAAGAATTAAAACTAAATTATTGCTGTAGAGGCCACTAATAGTGGATAGAAAGAACTGATCTAGCAGCACCCCTCTTTGACTTTTCTTTCGTGGTAGTTAGAAGGGGGTCTAGGAATGGAAAATGTACATGGAGTAATGTAACATGTGAGACCCAACAAACAACTGAGGGCCAAACAACATAAAAATGGATATTCCACTTAAATCATAAACGATATATATATAAAAAATTACGTTGAGGAAGTGGATTTATATCAATATTGTGGATATTAGAAGTAAACATGCGATATCATCGGGTTGCCAGTGTTCTTTTGTTTCCATGTTTTTAAACGACACTATGTTGGTTCATTGAATATTTGGTAGACTCTAGTGAAGACAAATATCATATGGCAAGCATAAAATGAAGTGTTGCAAACTGTGAATGAGGAGGAAATGTTCAAAATGCTTGTTATTGTCGTATACCCATCCACAGTTTGCAACAATATAATAACTAGAGGATACTAAATGTACATTAAAGCAACCTAGTGCCATTTGAAAAATAATATTATGCCAAGTTGGTAACACTGTCAATTCGATGACATAATATTTTAAGTTGGACACCCTGTAACTAAATATGATGCTATTTTTTGGCTAAAACTCATATTACCCCCCCCCCCCTTTTGTTGTTGTTGTTTTGGTAATAGGTGCTTGTCTGCGAAGTGCGCTCAGTACATATCTCACATGCTAGAATACACTCAGTACAATTACGCTTACATAAATGAAGAGCTCGTTTTAAAAACAAATATAGTGCAAAATACTTTAAGACAAGTTTTGTCCAGAGACATTAAGCTTTTATGGTCATATTCCTTGCAATGTCTGTGTATTTTTTTTTTTTTTGGTTTCCAAACAAAATGATTTACACTGTCTTTGAAAAGGCGTTTGATATAGTAAATCACAATATATTACTAGGTAAATTAAATCACTATCACTTTTGTCCTTCCTTGGTTAGGTTCATGTCCTCTTATTTATCTAATCGCAGACAATCTTTACTATTTACAAAATACAAATCTAATGAATGTACATCTCTGTCAGGAGTTTCGCAAGGCTCAAATCTTGGACCATTATTATTCCTCTTGTTTATTAATGACCTCTCAGAATTCAAACCCGATAATGAAATAATGTTATTTGCGGATGACCTCAAAATGTATGCTAAAATTAATTCTGCGGAAGATTCCATAAAACTACAGCATAATTTAGACAGCATTGCTGACTGGTGCGTTATCAATCAACTTCCAATCATACGAAGAAATGTAAAGTATTATTATATAGTAGAAATTAATCAATTTATCAATTTGATTATGAAATTTATAAGAATGAATTAAGTAGACTTGATGTGGTTAAATATCTTGGAGTCACCTTTGATAAGAAATTGACTTTTAACAACCACATAACAAATATTATAAATGAAGCTCTTAAAATGTTAGGATTTGTAATAAGGATGGAAAAAGAGTTTAACAATATTTCTACATTAGAGAAATGTACTATACTTATGTTCGTTCCAAACTGAAATATGCCTCTACTATTTGGAATTCCTCTCAACAAAAGAAAATTGCAACAACTAGAGAAAATACAATCCAAATTTCTGAAATTTCAAACCCATAAAGTAACTCGGATCTATCCTACTTATGAAAACTACAGTACAATCATTCAAAACTTTAATTTTCAGACGTTAGAGCAAAGGCGTATCATTTCTGATCTGTTATTTCTTAGGAAAGTAATACAAAATGGCATAGACTGTACACTGCACAGACTTAGTATCATTGTTCCAGTTTCGTGTGCCGTCATTATAAGTTCACATAGAAAATACTGGTCTCTTCCACTGCAAAAGGGCAAAAGCTAATATAATGGCGAAGTCGCCAATCTGGAGAATACTGGTACTGCGTCTTAAATATGTGATACGTATTCCAAAGCATATAAAGATGTTGTAATTAAAATTTTATATTGTTTTCAGACTTTTAGTGACCATATGATATTTCGTTGATTTAATTAGAATACCACAGGAAAGAACGTTCTTTCCCTGTAGTACTAGGTTTATATTACACTAGTTTAAAGCTTGAAAACAAACCAAGTGTAAGAACCTCTGTTTAGCTGTTGGAATAAAGTGCGTTCTCTCGGCGCAGACTGAATTTAAGCACCGGTTATTTAGTTTTCCTAAAGCTGTTGTAATTACACAATAAAATAAAAGGATTACTCACCAAATCAGCAATATTAGCAACCTGGATGGCATCGTGAACTACTTCTAATCTCGTACTACCGTTTCGCTTTTCGAACTGCAAAAGAAAAGAAAATTAATTAAGAAAACATTAGCAATAAGATCTTTCTTTATCTTCCTATTTTTAAGGAATTATTTAGTTCGTTTCTGATTCAACATCACAAGTAATAACATATACGGGTAAGGTAAAGGGGATCGTGGTTTGCCATTTTCTTCCCTCGTTGGTGATGAAGTTAATGTTCTGACAGGATTACAACTTCATCTGAAGTGCATACCGAAGCACCGCCTTCAATATACTTCAATCAGCATCGAAGTCGGATACTACTGCTAATTACAATTGCATATATAACAACCAATCATCAAATAGGAACGCTTTTTGGAGATTCAAGTATTGAGAAATATAGGAAAAACGAGCCTGCTTTATGCAGTATTATTTCAGAAGGGGGAAAGTGGAGGGGAGAAAATGTAATGCTGACAACTTGCTAACCCTCTGAGTTTACAGAAAATATGCTTTAAATTACTGTTTCTCTATCTAAACAGTTGATACCCCAGTAGCGCATACGTGTTTTAAACGTCGATAAAACCGTTTAATTTCCGCCTTTTCAACGGTTTATTCAACCAAAACATGTTGATTAATAACGTTGGTTGAATAAACTGTTAAAAAGGCTGACTTTAAATGGTTTTTATCAACGTTTAAAACACGTATGTGCTACTGGGGTATGTTACATGACATATTAGTATTCATATGTGGAGGTATATGGAATCTCCGTAAAAAATACATTGATGCAAGTACCAACTTGATTCAAAGTGACTTCACTTTGTTAAAGCTACAGTAGTATTTTAGAGACGGAGTGAGAAGACTCAACATAAATCCACGTTTAACAAATAAGTAATATCACAAGTCCAACAAGTAATTGATATTAACCCTCAGAACAAGCTTTATCTACATTTAGTGGGAATTTCTCTGGAAAGTTAAAGCTGAAGTGCAATACGAAGAAAAAGCCTTCACTAGTCATCTCTACCCTCATCAACGAGAAGAAACAGTCTCGTTGATGGGGAAAGGGATGACTATCCATATATACACAAAGTGTATGCGCGCATTTTGTGCTCATTATGCAGCTTCTTGAAGCATGTCAAGTAGTACTATTCCACAAACTAGCTAAGGTAGACGACGCCCTTTCTATCTACTCTTCTCTCCGACCAATAATGAGCTATACAGAAAAGAGGTGAAGTTGGACACATCCATTTCATGCGAGAATTCCCAACAGACTTGCCTCCAAAGAGGCTACCCTCCGATTAATCATGCGGCCGTCACCAAGTGAGTGAACGAAGGAATGGAAGGGCGTGGGGACAGAATGAGCATACTAGAAGATCTTGTCCCCTCTTCTGTCTCTCCTCCTCCATTCTCCGACTCATACGCCTTTCGAAAATGTCTCTCCTTTACCTCTCTCTCTATCTTTCGCTATCTCGGTTTCCATCTCTTCCGGACGGATATTTTCATTCTATCCGTTGATCCTGACAGCATTGCAGAAACGTCTTCATTACACTTCACTAGGAAACCCGTGGGTAAGACAAGACTAGGGAGAAAAGAGGGGGCAAACTAGGGGCTGGAAATTGGTGGTTAAAGAACTACATAGAGAAACCTAAGGGTGGAGTTTAACACCCGGGGGAGACGGGGAGGAATGAGTTGTAGCAGTAGCAGTAGTACTTCTGGTAGGTGGCGGTGCTGCTGCTCCAGAAAGTTGTCGATTGTCATCTGTCTGAGACAAGAACTGAATACATCACTCTGGGAGACAGATGAAGAGCGTTTGCCCTATTTTAAGTTGCATCATTATAATCATCTCATCTTCGAGGATGGGTCTGACTGGAGACTTGGGCGAGATCGTGAGTGAGAGGAGGTAGAGAGAGAGAGAGAGAGAGATGACGGAAATCGTGGAGCAGGTGTTGCCTGGTTGCTTCTAGTGACTGACTAGGAAAATGGGTGACAAAATCTGCTTGCTTTGCTTTTGCAACAACAGAAGTAGTAGTAATAGAAGCGTTTGTCAGGGAAAGAAGGTAAAGAGAGTTCGTGCAGCTGAGCAAGGGAACAGGGCGAAGTTTATTATTGGAAGTTATAGTATTCAATATTCAGAAGCCTTTACTTTGTCATTTAAAATAATAAACATAACAATATTTATAATTTAATAATAGTTACAACTGTACGAAAACAACTTATTTGAATATGCTACTGAAAAGCTGTTCACAATATTTTGCTCAATACAAACGAGCTCTAGAAGCGATAAAAATACAGACATAAACTACTTATATTACACTAATAAATCTTCTATTTCTTCCGAAATCCACCCCTGACAAAGGGTACATTTTTTATTTCATTAGTACTTATCCTCTTTAGAGCAA
This sequence comes from Lepisma saccharinum, assembly GCA_022664845.1. Taxonomy (NCBI): domain Eukaryota; kingdom Metazoa; phylum Arthropoda; class Insecta; order Zygentoma; family Lepismatidae; genus Lepisma; species Lepisma saccharinum. The sequence goes on along the minus strand of JAGDQP010007460.1, from coordinate 44,253 downwards.
CTTCTCTTTGGAAAGACGGTACACGATGGGTAAGCTCATACCAGTGATTAGTGTGCCCCAGTCTGCGACTTACTTACGCAGTGGCGCTACTACTAACCGTCGCAACCTCGCTAGAGCTGAAGAAAGTTTAGTCTCAGGTTCTTTTTAGCTGCCAGTGGACAATTTCCTAATTTCGAAGCTATTCGAATACCAAAACTAGGTAAAACGTAGAAACAGTCACCCGCGGCCCACAGGTTGTAAAGGATGCTGGAGTGTTGTAGATTCCGTACCTAGAAGTGAGATACGGTCATCCACAGTTAACATTAGAAAAGGGAGATTGTTTTGCTTGCGATTCTCTATGCTTTTCCTTTAAGCCTCCAACCAACTTCTGAGATGGTGCCTAACAAAGAATATTTTTGTAGACGTAGATAACATTTTCTTTCATGAACGGCATTTTCTAATTCTACCTAGAAATTCCTATTGATAAATTTTTGTTTACGGGACATAGCGATGCTAACTTTCTCTTCATTCCTGACTAATTTGTCTGTTTGCTTTTGCATTTGTTTCTATGAGACTGTAGCAGGTACAGGTCGCCCGCAAATTTAAATTCTTCCAGTTGTAAAAAAAAAAGGGGTTACACCCTACATTTCCGATTTGCAACCTGTCGTGCTTTTTCTCATAACTCAATTCATAACAATTAGAAACAAGTGACTACTATTGTTTCTTTCTTATGCTGCGAACATTTTAATAGACTCTTCATATCACAGAGAAGAAACATGAGATTACGGAATGGTGAAAACAAACATAAGCTGATGGTTTATTAGAAAAAAATTGTCTAGTATTTCTACTTCCCGCCATCACATGATGAAGCTCAATTGAATTTAACGAAATATTGTGAGAAAAAATGTTAGTAATGTGTCAAGAAAGGCCTCTTTTATGTATTTGAAATTCTAGACGGTGAAATGTCGTTTTACAGAATATAAACTGATAATTATTCTGTTTATTCATGTAGTGGAAATTCTTGCGTGGCAAAAAGAAAGAACACAAAAAATGACGATACGTCTAGCTTGTATGCTTCCATATTGTGCACACAGGCGGTATAATTAAATTACAATCGTTACTTACATGTTTCCACATTTAAGTCGTGCAAAATTTACATTATTAAACGTTTCGATCTATATCAATGATCGTCTTCAATAATTTGAAATGTAAAAAGCACGAAAGAAGAACTATGTACTTAGAAATAAAAAAAGTTAAATGGAATTTCCCACTACTTTTAACTTCTATAGCACACACGTGTACTTTCCTTTTTTCCACTTTCAAATTCATTAGTGTATATCAAAACGTTTAAGGATATACATTTTGCACATCTTGGAGGTGGAAACATACATAAAGATGATAATTTACAAATTTGGAAAACGTGAAAAAATCAGGGAAAATAGCATAAACGTAAAAAATTCTGGAAGTCATAAAACATATTAAAAACTTGAAAAAGTAAGCGAATATTAAATTTAGCTTAGGTTTTATGTTTCTTGGAAAAAAAATATTTTCTAGTTTCACTTCGCCAAGTCAAGCATGTCTTGTCTTTTGAAAGAGGTGTCGCCTCTTGTAGCAGAAACCAGCAGCTGCAAGATACAACTGGTTGATAACATATGTATTTCCCCTAATTCCTATTTTCGAAATAAATTATGACATTTGTAATGTACTACACGCTTTTTTTCGTAAAAGTTAGTAACATTTACCCTTAATCATATATGCATGATAATAGACACTTATGTACAATGTGTCCATGTTCCTAACAACTGTTTCATGTTAACTGTGTGTCGTATTGTACACTCGTTATAAATCACTGTGTTCACTGATGAACTAAATTGTTAATCCAATCTCGTAGGTTCATCATTACATGCTTCTTGTAATTTTCCCATCAGTCACATGAAAGAAGTAAACAATTTATTGACCAAAGAGAGATAATAGCATGGTTGATCATTACTTCAGCTCACGATAAAGCTTCAGCTTTTTCTAAATAAAAAAAAAATAAAGGAAAAAGAACTTCCACGAGAACATCACGCAAGAATCATATCAGTGCGTATCTACTCTTCCACGTATTGGACAGTTTAAATAGAGGTCGACCTTAATGATGAAATCTGGTTCTGAAAAGATGGCTGGCGGTCCCAGTTAAGCGAACATAAGTGGCTATTGTCCTGTAAAAGTGGAGGAGAAATATGGAAATCGTTCAATTTCTATGGAAATTGATGTTACATGGGCAGCTAAAGTTCTGATTTATTTCTTTGCAATGATAAGGAAAGAGTGGAGAATAGTTCTTTAATAAGCTATTCTATAGAATACTTACATCCCTACTCTCTCAACATCAACAAACAAGTTTAAAGGAAAAAAGATTTGTATGCAGAAAATTAAAATTAATATGCGAATAGAAATCACGAAGTCAATGGTTCAAATCTTGTCTTAAAGTTGGTTCGTGTGCTCTTGTAATGAAGATAAAGTAATGCATTGAAAGCAGAAATGGACAAAACCCAGTTTTTGTTTTTCCAACAAAAGCAATTTCTTTTCAAATTCCTAGTTTTTTCTTTTTTCTTTTTCCTTCAGAGCTTCAGATCTTTCCTTTGGAAACTCAGTTATGTGTTTTTGTTCAAAATTCTGGTTTTGGTCTTTTGTTAGAAAGTCGAATTGTTCCCCAAGATTGAAAAAGTAAAATCTTAGGAAACTCATATTTATTTTTCTTTCGGTCAAAATCTATGTTTTCAGATTTTCTTTTTAACTTTCTGATCTCGGGTTAATTAAATTGAAAATTAACTCGGTTAATTAACTTTCTGTTCTTGGGTGTCGATTTTCATATTTCGATTTCGTCTTTTGAGAAGTTAAATAATAATTCTACGTCTTGAATACAAATTAAAACACGGTTTCCAAATATAAGAAAATTTGATAGAAAGAAAAATATTTCTCAGGGAAATTTTTTGTCTGAGAATTTCTCAAGAAATAACATGGCAATCTATATGGACATTAGACGGACTCTAATTGATATTATATATAAGCACGTTTATCATCAATTGATATATCAAATATCTAATAAACCACCAATTGAAAAAAAAATGTTATACCAGGTTAGCAACACTAGCAATCCGAGAACATCACACCTCATTAACCAAATCAACTTAACAAAACTAAATCTTATTTCTGCATCGTTTGTGGTTTATCGAGCAGTATCTATTAATTTACAATCGAAAAAAGTGGGAGTTGGACTCCAGGTAAGAAACCCTGTATCTCAAATTCAAAGCGAAGTTGGCGTCACGTGTTCACGCGAGAAATTTGTCTTTCGCATTATGTCGCACCCTGTATATAAGACCCTTATGTATGTCTCCTTTTCCTATGTCAGATTCCTATTACAATGTATGTTTGAACATTACATTCTTATAATATGACCAACAGCGTTACTCGAAACATAATATACCTAAGTATTATAATTGCTTTTTATGTGTATATTATCTTCTTCGACTTTTTTTTTTCAACCAACGTGAAAAAAGAGATTACTAAGTTCGATGCGTATGTATACCGTTTTTAAAAAACGTTTGTGCGGGTACAAGTTTAGACTGGTTACACCGATTTCGATTAAACTTTCTGCTGTAGTATCTTTCTGATAGATTTTGAAAAAATGTAGAAAAATTAAAACAATTGAAGAACTGATCTTCCGAGTCAGCAATTACTGTGACTTTCTGCAACATACACGATATTTATGTTGTTTGGATAGTTCACAAGAAAGGATTTGATAAAATAAAGACACAAACGAGAGAGTCTTAGCATATTTGAAAAAAAAAAAAAAAATCGCACACACACAAAAAAAAGAGGATTAAAAGAAATAATTAAAAAATAGATCCCCCAGAAGTGCACTAACAACTGCAATAATGTACACAATGTTTAAGAGAATTTATTCACTGCATAACTATCAACTTTTATGATGTCACCTTACGTCACAGAACAATGCGCATGCGCAGAACTGTTTCTCTTGTTCCAGTGTTCTGTAAATAGCCTCTTGAAATCGTTTGCCGGCAACTGCCTCTGTGACCTAGGAGATAGGGCATCGGCTTCCTTAGTAAAAGGTCCAGGTTCGATCTCTGCGCAGGACAAACCATTTTCTTTTTTTTGTTCTTTAAAAGAAAATTACTATATGCTGATATTAGTTATTATATGATATGATTTCTTGTGCTTTTAATGGGCATTCTCAATATTTTATACATACTCCACGGACATGCAATGTCGAGCGAGCATTAACGAGTGAAGGCGGACTTTGTTTTATTATCATCAATGGAAATACTAAACACCTCACATGATTCTCCCCTTAAAAATGTACTACACAGGTTCGTTGGAACAATACATGTCAATACATTACTGAAAAGGGGATAGATACTAGGATGTCCACTCCAGGATTCTTTTACTCTCACGAAAGTAAAGAATCCTGAAATACAGTTTGCACATGAACATTATTCTGTGACGTCAAGAGATCCTCGTTGCATGCACGGAAACGAAAACGAATACAGCTTGACGAAAGTTAAACAAATAGCATGCGTTATTATCGGATTTCAAGAAGAATAGCAACACTGAAAGCCCCGGGAGGTTTCTAGTTTTATTTTTACGTTTTGTTGTTATAGCTGGAAAAGATGGCAATATTTTAGCCCCAACAACAATACACTACAATAATTTACCTCCAAGAAGATTAGGTACATGTTGAGGAAAATGTACAATGTATGTTTTTCATAGTGTTATTTATTTGTAGCAAACAAATGACAATAATCTTGTTTGTACGTCAAACAATTCTTCCGTTTGTTACTCTAAACGGAAAACAAGAATATATAAACAAAATGAACGTGGCTAGAACCAAAAATAAAGCAATTTAGAAAATTAAAAGCGAGATTAGCAGAGGCGGACAAGAAGACAAACCGTACGAGGAATGGAAGGGGCTGCTGGGCATTATGAATGGTCCAACGTCAGATGAGTAAGAAAAGGCTTCCCAGGAAGGGAATTGAAAAGCATTGTTACTGAACAGAAGACGAAGAGAGGAGTTTCTGAAGCATCACACTTCCTGTCCTCTTTTAAAAAGAACAAAAGACACTTGTTGTTTCCCAGGCGTTGCCTCCACAAAAGGTCCTAATGAAATGATGGATGAAGACGGCCATGAGCTGGAAGAAACAGTGGCGGCTCCACAGCCACCGTCAATGTCAACGACACAACAAGAAGAAACGAAGCAGTAAGAAAAGACTGAATAAATTTGTTGATATAAAACGATGCTCTAGATACACTAAATGAAAAGTTTTGTATCTCTTCGGGGAAATTTATTTATTTTACTTTAATTTTCTGAACAAAGGGGAAAGTGACTTTACTTTGGTCGGTCATTGCGTACCACAAATGAAGATTCAATATAAGCACTATAATTGGTGATTAGGTTTTGGACGCTAAAGGAACTCAACTATAAAATTCACAGTGAAAAAGATATCTGTTATAATTTCCTCTCTTCTTCCTTGTATTTTTCCTTCTTGACGTCCGTTTACAGCATGGAATATTTGAACCACGTTGTAGAGCCATCTATCATCGTTGTGGAGAAGTACAAGACAAAATAGTGTTGCATCGCGTATAATGAAAAGAACCGAACCTGATTTTCTAATCTAACCTAATGTTTCATTACAAATATATTAATAATAGACATCAGTATAAAAAAAGTGCTTTTTGATTCAAGTATATTACCCCAGATGGCATCACACTTAGGTGGATCATCATCAAAATTGGTAGATTCTCTCAGGATCGTACCCAGAAGCGAGAGCGAAACCCTTACATCTCAGTACAATTCATTGCAACACGCGTTAGTTTGCGAGAGGTTTATTTTGAAGTGTACGTTTCATTCATAAAGAAGAGAAAAGTAATGACGGTAAAAACGTTATAAAGTATTTTCATGTGATTTTGGGACATCTTGAATTTATATTAGGATCTCTTCTTATAGCAAAATATACAAGAACATCTAATAAACGTTTTCTATCAAAGCATCTATCTATTGTATTCTTTTTAGAAAAACGTTTAACCGCAATTGAACATCTCATTGCAGAAAGTCCGAACTCATGTTTTCGGTGAAATTGATTATTTGAAATATACGCACATAGGCAAACATTCCGAATGCAGTCACCAGCATTCTAAGTGTATATAATCACACGTTGAAAGTATAGCTATAATATATAATGGTTCTGAAGTCACTGCCTTCAATAACTTTCAGCATTGCCATCAATTTTCCTAAACCGTATTCAACTGTAGAGAACCCATTGAGTTCAATCTAAGCAACATTCACGCCCGTGGCACCACAGGGAATGAAATACTCAACAAAATCGAATCAATATTCAGCACTTCGCGCCGATATTCAAATATACACGGACTCAGTTGTTAGCTTGAGATTGCCACCAAACGTTGCATCTAAATCGTATTTCAAAATTCTCTAGTGCTAAAAAAATGGAGGAAGGGGTAGAATATTTCAAACAACCTACAAATAGGTCTACGACACTAGTTAACGAGAAAACAATATACCGATGCAAATATCTGGTTTAACCAAACGAAATAACGGTTGAGGATCTTATGATCATCCAGTGAACATACTGAATCATTTCCAGTCAAGCAAAACCATTATTCGAGAAACACAGTATAATATACAAATGCATTTTTGTTAGTGGGCAAGATATATTCTGGCGCAAAGATATATATTCTAGGGAACTTGATACGTAAATAGGATTATATGTTTTACGGATAATGGTAATTTGAAGATTGGAAAACACTTTCCTTGGTCCAACTTTGGTACAAAGGATTTCGCATCTAGTTAAAAGAGCAAAGCGAGGTTTTCGAGGATAACAGTTATAATTCTGTAAAACGGAAAAGCCAAGTATCATATAAGTTAATTTATTATTAAATAATTATTTAATCAATTGATATATATTATACACATTGATACATAATTATAATTGTAGACGCTATAAATAGGCATTAAGGCCTGTTGTGTCGATGAAATAAATAAATAAATAATCAATTGATACATATCATACTTGATTTATTAATAATAAATATTGGCAAATTTTATAGACTAAATGAAAATTTGTCTGTAGAAAAAACTACGTAGAGCCATTTGTTCAATGGCGGCATACTATGCGAAGAATCCGCCCTCCCCCCTCAACACTCATGGTACCTTTACTGTTGAATGACAGCTTTGAGGTCAGTGTATTTGGCGATTTTGTCGTTAAATGTCTCTACTGCAAGTCGATTTCAAAAGAGGGAGTTGCTGTGCCACATAAGAAGAACACACCATTCACAAATGCAAAGCCATGTGTAAAACAGTAGCCTCATCCAGTAGCGGATCGAATATGGCTGTCAATTATATATATATAATGTATATATGAATCATATAGTCAATTCAAGACACTTTGTGAAAGTAGACAGAATTAATTACTGTTTGTCATATTTAGAGTGGAAAGTAATTAACGATTACAATTTAGTAAAAATAATTAACGCAATTCAATATTAATAATAATTTAATTACACTAATTACTCTTTGCATGTTTAACCTTTGCTTAACTCAACAGTTATCTGTTCTAATTTGTAACGCATCATTAGAATGAAAAGCTCAATTACGCACTGATTGAAAAGATACTACATATCCTTGTGCACAGAATGGCATACAGAAAATAAAAATTAAAGCACTTTCCATGGATTTTACTTAGTATTAAAGTATCCGTAAATAACAACACAACATTTCTTTTATATTTCTGACCATTGACTGATATTTGCTAAAAGGAGTAGGATATGACACGGATAGTAGATTGAAAATAGATCCCATGTCATGAAGGATAAAGTGCTAATATACAAAACTTTGTGATAACTTCAAAAGGGAACGGACTATTCCGTGACAGGTCTCGTAAGAAATACATCTCCAAATAACCTTTCGTAACCCTACTTATCTATACGTTCAGAGAAACAGAGAACATTATTAACTAGCGATTAATTATCTTTCTAAAGGATATAAAAAAAGATTCAGATCAAAGTGCAATTAGTTTGACAACATGTCTCACAAAAAAAGAAAGTAACGGAAGACTAAAGATTACGTTTGTGTTTTGTTCATTAATTGGTTATATAATTGTGTTACAAAAGGTTCCTTTATTGGCAAGATGGCGGCGAACTAGAAGAAAGCTGCTGAAATTTCCTGTGCATTTTTTACAACATTCCAAAGTTTTATTCGGCCTTTCCTTCAAGAAAATTTACTCAGTAGTGTTATAAAGTGTTGCAGTGTTTTATATAATAGTTTTACATCATGAAAATTCAAAATTAACTGTGATAACAACATCAAATGCGACAGTGACAAGACAAGAGAGTTAAGAGTGACTGACAGCTATGGCGGACAGAAACCATAGTAACCAATAAATAACTGACCTTAAAACATCAATTATTAATTAAGACTGTTAGACTGCAAAACTGTATTATATTATAAATATTATTATAAAACAGCAATTAATAAAACGAAAGCGCAATGGATGGGCATAATTAGCTATTTCCGCGCTAGATTACAAAATACGAATACGAATACAAAAGGTTCCTGATTTTCGAATGCACGGTTATTGCTAAATGGATTCAAAAAGAAATATGATAGTTCGATGGGAATTTATGAATCACCAAGAATTACGATTTATATTATAGTATTAGCGTTATTATATCACTGTGTAAGTTTAGAAAACACTCCGATATACAAATATTGGAAGAACAGCATATGATGAATACGGTATAAACAACAGTGTTGTTTGTGGTATTTGGGTATATGACATGCTTGGAAAGAAATCGTTACATTATAGTAAACACATTTGCTATTACTTTAGTTTACGTCGGGTGATTTTCTCGAACGAAATAAGTCACAGGTTCATGAATCGGAATTATGGTAGTGTTACCTCATAGTGACATGTTAATTTCCATATCACCATTGATGTTTTGCTACAAAAAAAATCACATACAGTATGTTGAGTGAGCGATAGTGAACGAAGACGGGTTAGAGAAAGCCTGGTTAGGTATTTTTTATTATATGCGATACATAACACCTTTAACAGACACCAACTGTGACTGCTCCATTTATGGTTCAAAATGGAACGCCCGACATATACTAAAGAACCGCCGTACATTTTAAGATGCGAGGTCAGAGCCAAAATTAATATATATTGCACACAGCACCTTATAAGAAGTTTACTCTTTATTATGAATGATAACAAGGTTGAATACTTCTTCTGTTATCTGATATCACGTAAATAACAAATAATATCCCAAAAGGTGTGGACAAACTTCCGAAGAGGAATTCTGACATAGAAACAAGAAAAAAAGTTCTTATAGACACATCCGAAAAAAATGCATAGTATCGGAGCCAGAGGCGTGCAAAGTTCGCAAGGCATTCCCACACAGGGCATCCTATCCATACACATACAAGTTTTAATGGAGAAAGACGTGTCAGTTTAGCAAATTCCATTCGAAGTTGCACCCAATAGGTACATTTATCCCAACAAAGTCTGTGACTGAAGAATGTTTCTTAGAGAAGATGCTTGCCCTATTAAACCATATTATAATGTATTCACATTATCGTCGTCGATTAAGTGTTTACAAAATTT
>JAGDQP010007460.1:1294-34587 GCA_022664845.1 Lepisma saccharinum | reverse complement strand
GAATTGTGGATTGGTCATCCCTCTGATGAACAATCCCTTTCGGCATACATAACAAAGCAAATTACAGAGAGACGTTCTTAGCTTTGGGATAACATTGGTTTCCTTAGCGATTCTTTTAGTGTACTTTATAATTTTAAGAAACAGACTTTCCCTGATAATTCAGGTCATATGTTAATAACTTTGACAGCTTGGATACATTAAAATATTATTCAGTATCAACAATCAATTGTCTCATTTGCAATAGAACATATTACCAATCCTATGCCAAGTAATTTAAATAAGCAAATATCTAATCATCTCTGAATTAAATCACTGAAGTCCTCACTTTCGAGAGGTCGAAATAATATTAATTCTTTCATGTAGGAAAGCTTGTGGCGTCTCTTTAGTATACGTCGGTCGTTCCATTTGGAACCGTAAACGGAGCAGTCACAGCTGGTGCCTGTTAAAGATGATACGCATCGCGTATAATAAAAAAAAAATATATTCTGATTTCTAACCCGTCTTCTTTCGCTATCACTCACTCGACATACTCTCAGTGATTTTGTAGCAAAACATCAATGATAATAATAAGAGAAGCATATCACTATGACGTAACATTACCATGATTCTGATCCATGAACCTGTGACTTATTTCGTTCGAAAAAATCACGCCCGATATAAGCTAAAGTAATACCAAGCTTGTCCATGCGGTACTCGCCCAATTGCAAACTTTACTGAAATAAATATATTGGATATAACTTCGATTTTGATTTGCGTGTGGAAATATGATGTCATTTGAGACGACATCTCGTCAACTTTGCATGCCTAGTAATGTAAAATATCCGGGCGTTTAATTTTAGCTGAAAATTCCCCGCGAAAATTCACAAAATGGGTTTTTATATTTTCTTTGTGAATATCATGTTATTTCTCTCTTCATGGTAAGTATGATACTTATTTGGATCGTCAGTAAATATATAAACGAGCTACTTCGTTACTGTTCATATTTGGTCATTTGCAATCTAGAAATTTAGGTTCCAAAACTACGCTGTACTTACTTTTCGATGTTATACGTTAAAAGCCAACATTGCCTCCTCTTTCGCATTTAGGTTAAGCCAAACATTTATTAAGCTAAAATACATAGTAAAGACAGTTTCCTAAACACTTCATTACGTATTCCCTCCCCCGATATACAGATTTGTAGAGGCGTCGAATCAGGCTACAAAATTTTCAGTATCATAACATAAAAACGAAACTCATTTTGTTAATGATTAGTGTGTAATTAGAAAATGATTGAAATTCCAAATTATAAAAATGTCATAACGCACTTTGAAACGTCAGGCATTTAACCCATCTGTGAATGAATATTATTGAATCTCTATATATCAAACTGAAAGCGTATGTGTGCGTGAACATCACGCAAAAAGTTCTTTACCGATTGGAGTGATTTTTCGCACATAATCAGACACTGTACCGAACTGGAAAGTTGTCATATCACTTTGATTCTAAAATTATTATCTTTAGAGATAATCGATGACCCAAGATAACAATAATAGAAATTTTAAAAGCGAAGCACGCGGCAACCCACACTACAATGTTGTTCGACGGGTTGACTACATCCAAGTGGTCAAATTTGGCATAATTATCAATTCACGAACAACGTCTATCTTAGGTAACACACCCCTAAGTAGGAGTAGAGGGGGGAAAGAATGACATGTAAAAAATAATTGAAAACGACTGTTATTAATGCCGAATCCATTGTTTTCGGGGTCACTGAGATTAATAGTAACACTCCCGATGTCGTTTAAGTCTAAGTTCAGCTCCCATCAGCATGGGGGTGATAACATATTGCGTTCACCCTGCACCAACGGGCGGGCAAATCAGCCAGTCTGTGAATATAACTGAGTCTGCGACTGTGACGCACTGATGCTGTCTCAAAATTGAGCTTTTCATCTACAAAATTGCAATTCTTATAATAGTAAAAGTCAGATACATTAAATTTTAACAAGTGAATATAAGTTTAATTAGCAGTAGGGCCTATAATCATGCAGATTACTATAAACACCCATATTTTTGGTAGAGAAATACTTCGGAAAATTTTTATTTTTCCTTGGACTGGGAAATTTCTCGACCAACATCACTACGTATGCCTCTGCATCATGCACTTTTTCCCATATTTCCACAGGAACCCTTTTTCTTGTTTCGATGTCAGGATTGACCTCCCGAAATTTGCCCACATCTTTTGGAATCACTCTGTACACACTTGGGAAGACGTTACACCAACTAGAGAAGAAATCTCAACCGTATGAGTTACGACAAATAACAATTTTAATTTGTTTCGCAATATCCATGCAAATTAGAAGTGGAAAGCAAGGATTCACGATACGTATATGATTTTACGATAGTATGGATGAATGGGTGTAAACACAGAAGAAATGCTAAGTACAAAATTAGAACTAAAGCCACAAAGTAGGTACTAACATTGATGATATTATATGGGTAACATTTACCACAAAACTAAAGAGGAAATACTTACCATGGCCTTATCCAGTACTAGGGCCGTCTCGATGTACTTGGGGGCTTCTCTCACATCTCTTTTGTTTCTAGATCCTCCGGAAGAGACGTGCTTCTGTTTCCGATACGGACGCATTCGCCATTCGAGGTTTCCCGTGTTGGCGCACCCTTTATGAACTTTGGTCCTTGCTTCAAATATCACGTGTGGATGCTTCTGCTAAAAGAAGAACGGACTGAATTAATCCTTAACCACGAATTTAGAAGGATAACAATGAAAACACAGCAGATTTCAATCTGTCATACAAGAATGAAAGATTATAGAAAGAAAGCCTTCATTTTTACATGACATTCCAATATACAACTTATTCAGTCTGGCCAATTTTCTGGGTTTTGTAATTTTGCTATCATTTGTTGACTTATTACTTATACTAAAGAAGATATATTTTGGGTTATAAAAGTTTCTAAAAAAATCGAAAGATAACTATAATTTGATTTAGTTTCCTACTCTTGTATCGGCACATTAAAACATGAAAACGAAAACAGAAACTGAAATTCTAAACCATTTTCAGATATATAACGCTCTTTATGCATGCACGCGGTGGCGAAACATATGTATTACAACCACAGATTGCAATCACAAAAGAAAAATAGTTTTTTTTTAAAGTGCACTATTTTTTAGCTTGTTTGTTGCATTGTTTTTATTTGTTTTCTGTCTTTTGCTTCGTCTTTGGCAACACTGTAATTTTATTTGCAAACTGCAACGAAATATATGACCACACTAGATTGAGGAAGATGATGTCGTCAGAAAGAGTTGTGTAGTTAATAAAATGTTCCATCTTTGAGAAGAAGAAGAAGAAGAAGAAGAAAAAGCTATTCCACCAAAATAGTTTAATTTAAATTTTGACTTTAGTTCTGGTTTATGTTTTTTTAAAAAAACTTACGGTTCTCCATTGCATTTATGATTATGCAACATTTTCTGGCTTAAACAAGCCTTTAGAATTCTCCCATAGATGTCTCTCGGCATAATCGTTTGTAAGACTCGGGTGAATTCTGTGTTCAGTTTAAAGTTTCACGTGAGTAGATATATACCGTGTATACCAGTACGTGAAGCGATCAACCAATCATAGAAATTGGATCTATCAAGATGTTCAAGAAAATATTCAATGATGACGTAACTTTGAGATGCAGATACTGATTTCAGAACTGTGTTGGAATACTTGTATAATGTGTACAGCAAATGTAGGAGTTTATTACGCCTACCTCAGGGATTCCACCAGGATTTTCAGTTTGGTGGGCGGTGTTAAGTCAAAATTGGGACTTTGTAAGTATCGAGTTTTGCATGGTTTGTATCGATTTTTGACCATAAAAATTTTAAAGCTGGGTGTGCGCTTGAGAATTTCGGGGCGACACCCCCACAGGGGGCTGACGGAATCACTGGTCTACCTGAAGATAAATTGTAAAGCTTCTTGTGCAATCAGCTTTCTCTTGATATACACTTCTCGTGTACACACAAAGTTCTCATAACCTCGCCTCTATTATCGAAACCCTTTAATATAGGGTAAACATGGGTAATTTCGTGACATTTGATAATTTCGTGATATATTGGATTTTGTAAAATCACGGCATTACGAAGAGTTATCCAGTAGTTAAACTTTTTGCCGCTACGTGACTACAGAAGTCCTGCCTGTATTCTATGTGATAGTTGTAGTCGATAAGTGTGGTAATGCAGTGATTGTGTAAAAACACAATGTATCACGAAATTAGTAATATCACGAATTTACCAAGCTTTACCATATAGGGAGAAAAATAATGAATTTCTTTCCTCTTTGTAACTCAAAGGTTTAAAGTAATAGACTAGCACATAAACGACCCGGGCTCCTATTTACCTGTTCCTAAACACTCTAATGCAGGGCCGGATCCAGAGCATAGTTTTGGAGGGGTGGATTCGATGAAAACTATGAACGATTGAGGTCGGAAAGTCGTTTCAATTTTAAAATCAATTTGAATGTATCCTTTTAATTAACATAAATTTAGCGTATTGTAATATTACATATGAGAGACATATCACATATTTGGTGGGATTCATCAATTTTCGTTAAGAATTTAACGAATCTAATGGTTTTCAAAACACTTAAAACTTATTAATGACTAGTAAAATTCTTAACAAAGATCGATGAAACACACCAATTGTCTCACAAATGTACGAGTGAAAGAAAATATTGGATAAAGAGATCTCAAGAAACTCAAACTTTACATCTAAGGAAATCTAATACCTTACTTTTATCCTTTGGAAACCTCTCTATTACGTTATCAACACTTGGAATTACATCAAAATGAATCGTGAATTTAATTTTAAGTCCTTTAGGTAACTTTGGTACAGGCCAGATGGATGATGATAATGGGATGAATTGGTGGAATGATAAAAGTGTGAGGAAACAGGAGTACTTCCATAAAAAACCACGCACACGGTGTTTGTACACTACAAAGTCCAATGTCATAAGCAGGGATCGAACCCACGACCCCTAGCACTAGAGGTGAATGCTATACCATTTGTTGTTTTAATAATAGTTCACTCACTATTATGGGACACAAATCCATGAAAAACAGACATTATTTATGTTCATCGTTTATAACGCTACTATTATTTATTTATACTGTCACTGATGGCAGCAAGATTATCTTCTGTGTCACTCACGCCAGGACTTTTGTTTGTAATAATGGATATATCAATGAAGATCTCGGGGAGGGCGATCACCCTACTGACCCCCGCCGCGCCTGCTCTAACGTATATGGAAAAAGTATACAAAAACTGTACCACGAAAAAGTGATTAAATCGTTATCGGCACGGAAGATAATATAATACAAGAAATGATTTAAAGTTAATGCAGTTTGGGATGTGCAAGAAATGCTTGAAATATGGTCACTTTCATTTACAGTGTAGGAAAAATTATCTTGGACTACTTTCTATGCATCTGAGTGTACATCAAATTGAAAGGTAGTATGGTTATACGTACTACGTTTCTATGTAAACAAGCCAGAATTATATTATTATTATTATTATTTTAAAGAAAGCCAAGCAAGGAGTAAAATATTACGGGTTATTCTACAGTTGTTTTAGGTTTGACTTTTTTGAAAAAAAAAAAAAAAGAAAAAAAGAGTAACTTTTGCGTAGCACTAAAATGGAAAGACGTGATAGACAAAAATCTTTCCTGTTAGTTCTCTTTTCCTTTTGTTCTATTATTTTTCTCCACATTTTAAAATATAATTCTCATTTACCTCACGCTCTTTCCTTTTTTCTTTTTTTTAAAAAAAGAAATCTTTATCTCACTGTGTCTGTCTTTGTCTGAATGAATAGTGCAGACATCAGCGTTTTCAGAAACACAATTATTCAATTAGAAATGTCTTTTCCTTTTTTTAAAAAATGACATTCTATCACCTCAATCTCACTCTTCCATTTTATTTTACTCTCTGTGTGTGTGTGTGTTGCGCGTCTGCCTTCTCGAATTTGATCAGTAACGGAATTAATGTTGCAGAGAATTCATTTTGCCAGGCTTTTATCGGACAGATCATATCAGCATCAGTGCTATCATCATCATCATCAGTATCATCCCAATCCACGCATTAGAGAGCTAGAGATTCGGACAAACAGAACAGGAGGGAGGGAGGGAGAGAGAGAGAGAGAGAGAGAGAGAGAGAGAGAGAGAGAGAGAGAGAGAGGAAGGATGATGTACTCGAACAGAAAAAAATAGCAATGAATTAAAGAGAGAGAGAGAGAGAGAGAGAAAGCGTGAAAACAGAGATTGTGATTACGTGTTCACCATTTGGATCATCGTTGCTTTACTTTGACATTTTAATCATTACATTGACGCCCCCATTTATATGGATATGATAAATAATCATACACTGATAACATATATTTAATTATAGAAAGAAAAGGGAAGCTCAATATTCAATTTAGAAAATGCGTGGCTGTGGGCGAAATGATTGAAACTGCACGTATTTGTTTAATTTTTACACAATTTTGATTCTGAAGTTGATTAATGCGATTACCGATAGATTCTTGTTAAGTAACATTTTTTTAAATGGGTTTTATTTTTGTTATATCTCATAATTTGTCATAAATATAGTGTATAAGTATGTTCAGATTCAATTATTTTTGTTGTTACTGTTATTAATTTTGATGCTGATGACCGATCCCTGACATCGGACAAGCACTGAAACGGAGATGTGAGTTCGAGTCTCGTATACGCTGACTAGCCTGACTGAGGTTTTCACGTCCGTATATCGCCTGGAATATCTGAACCCCTGTCAGCATTGCGGCTAAGTATATTGAAAAAAACAACAAAAAAACGAACATGATTTTCTAACCTAACCTAACCTAACTCATAATAAAAAATATATGAATAATAAACATGAGTAAAACAAGTGTTTTTGCAAAGAAAAAGTAATCTTCACCCTGCCGAGTTTCGAACGGAGGGTCTGCTATTCAAATACCCGACGCTCTATCCATTTTTTTAAAAAATGTGATTAACCCTAAGCGGGCTGTTATTACTTGTTCAACTTGTTTTACTTGTATTATACGTGTGTTATAGCTACTTGTGTGTACTTGCTCTTACATCACTAACTACTGACACCATCACATGCATGTCCGAGGTGGGATTCGAACCCATGATCCTTGGGTCGCCAGACTACCGCACTAGCGAGCACGACCACCTGGATCGACCATTTGGCTACGGTAGAAGATTGTAAACAGCGATTTAGCAGTTTTATTTACACAGTTCGTGTGTCGTAGCACGCGCATGAGTGTTGCGCAGTCATATAAATATATATACATATATATATATATATATACACTGTATATATATATATAAAAGAAATAAACGTACGTGACGATGTCCAATTAGATGTTGTCAAATTAGTGACAATAAATATATATTCACAAAATTCTACGAAGCAAAAGCTACATTGATATAAACCATTTAATCTACTCCCAAGATCCTTGAAATATTTCTTTGTGACATTCACAAGACAAGAGTAAATGGCCAGGAAAGTTGACAGATTTGAACTCGAAGTTGTACTATTCATTTTTTTTCTATTTGTTTTGGTTTTCCAGGTAGAAAATTATAACAACTGAGCAACAATCTTTAAAATATATCGAATAACGTAATTTAAGCAACGAAATATGAGTAAATAACCTTTTTCGGTTGAATTCTTAAATGCAGACTAAATTTTATTTTCCGGTGCAACAAATATTACAGCCAAACTTCAATGTTTCACTTCCGTTTTCTCCCACTTACTTCGTTCCAGCAATTCTCCCATCATCATCCATAAGGCCTGAGCCAAAGTTGCCTAAAGGTGTTAAATAGAATTCAAAATCGAAGGGACATTTAGCGGAAAATGCTTTGTAGTTTAAGTTGATTTGTAAAGGATGCAATACATATTATCCGATAACTTTAAGATTCGTCCCTTGTCGCGTTCGCTCTGTGGAAGTTAAAGTGTATTTTTTAGTAAAGCGGCTGAGAATTTCTCTCTTCGTAAATGGATACAAATAAAATATCAGGAAATAAAAGGTAAATAATGATTTAGGCATCAATAAAACTTGGAATCTAATTTTGAAGAGAACAAATAAAACTTAAAAAGATGAAGAAATTAAACTGTAATTAATAAAAGACCAGATCTCCTCTGTAGAGTAATCCAATTCTTCATTTAAAAAAAGGAATGATTCAAGGAATTATGTGGGTCATGCAAACACACAGAGAAAAGAAGAAGAACCAAAATTGCACACAGTTATTAAAACGGAAGCATCTTCTAATACGAATATATGTGTTGAAAATGGAATTGCACGAAATTTATACTAAAAATTGTTTAATACTAGAGAGTATATTGAAATTAACTATGAGAAATTTTGATATCTGGTCCATATACAAGCTGAGTTTGATAGAATTGAGACTTGTTCACAGAACACAATAACCTACAGTCAAAGGGAATAAACGAAAATTTAAGTCCTGTTTCTGTTTATTCTGACTGAGGTTAACGAAAATTTTTCCTTGCAGTCCGGAACTAGGACGCATATTTGCAACCTAAAAGAATAGGTTACGGTGTGATACGGAAATTAAAAATTCATTAAAGTGTTATTTGCTTTAGAAATAAAATTGTAGTCTGGTTCCCTTGAATATTTTCACCAATTATTTACCAGTCATGATACATTTCACTAAAATGTATCATGACTTCTTCGGAATTAATTAATGATCTTATGGCACTTAAGTTATCTACTTGTGGTTTAATATTTGTCGATTTGAAATCAATGGATCCAGGTTCTTTTTCCAGTGGGGATATATTGGACTTAGTAGTTCAAATCCACTTTAAATTATACGGTAAATCTCACCTTTAGGAACTTTTCTCCATTCGATGAAAATGAATGGCAAACCACCATCGGTTTACCTTACCCAGCGATCTTTGAGCCATGAATTTACGTTCAGGCAGAACACCACTTACCATCATCCACTTTGTTCTTTTAGTTTATTTAAGAAACCAGAACTATTATCAGTGATCAGAGGCGTTCGGACTCGTTCAGTCCATTCAAGAAATCCTAATTTGTAACTAAAATTTGTATAATTTAGGCCTAATTTTGCATATATAATGTAAATTTTATAGCCATATGCACGCAAAACCATCCAAAAATTTTAATCTCCTCCAAAATATATGTTTATCTACGTTGTTTACCAAGCTTCCCATTTATATGAGAACTACCCATCATATTTGAATTTGAATTTATTTATGGCCTCTAGGCTTAGGCCGGGATGGGATAGGAAAAGGAACGTGGGAAGGTAGTCGGTTAGGGCCTAATTAGAAAGATACCATCCCGGCATTAGCCTGTTTTGACTGAGGAAAAACCTTGAATAATTCTCAGTAAGGATGACCGGCCGCTGGGATCGATCCAGGACCTTCCGAAAACAAAGTCAAAGGTCTACCAATTGAGCTACAGTCGCTTGGTATTTTCCACCATATCGGAAACAGTTTGTCGTATCAAAGATAATTTATATAATTTTTTAGATTATTTACTTGTTATAAAATGACTGTATCCTTCTGTCTCCCAAATTCGAACTTTTCTCTTGCCCTGTTGCATTCCGAATTTTTCATACTTGCGAATACTAGCAAGATAGCAGCATTTACCTCTTCTATACAAATCTAATTACAAGTAATATTAGTGTTGTTACTAAATTTGCTTGTATTTTAAGTTTTAGTTGGATTTGCTAAGCTAAATTTTCACTTAGCGACTATGTTGATACAAAAAAAGGTTACTTTTTCGTTTACATTTAAAAGTCCATCATCATGGTTAGTTAATGTCTGCAAAATCAGAATTTGACTGATTTTTTTGGGTCGCATTTTATCTGGCTTGTCCTCTCTCTCTCTCTCTGTGATGTATGGTGAATAAAGACATAAAGAGAGAGATTTTCGAAACTCTAGTATTTGACAATTGTAACTGTTAACCACTGAATTGACGTGAAATGTGGTTTCATCAACGAAGATTACTCCGTTGACTATTTCGGCACGTAGCATGCAAATTAGACACGTTTCCCATCCTGTCAACCGGTTTAATTTTGTGTCCATTTCGCGCATAGCACGGAAAATTGAATATTACATCTCTTTTCAGTCCCTACCCATCCCTGTCTCGCGTCACCCCCTTCCCGCCCCACGTCTAACTCATACACATCTCTTTCGTTGACGAGTAATCCCTCATTCCAAGACTAACTTTTCCCTTCTTCTCGCTTCTCTTTTGCTGAGATTACCCCCTTCCCCCCGCACCTCACATAGACTTAAATATGTGTACAATGATGAACATGAATAAAAATGAGACTATTATCTCTATGGTATGTTTTGTTTGAAGGGCGTAAATATATAGTGATATCCTGCATGCTACTTTGAAAAAAACAAACAAACAAAAAACTTTTCAATCTGATTTAATCTGGGCAAAAAGACAGAAGCTAACTATAAATATAGTATTGGATGAAAGACTTATCTATCATCAAGAAAACCATTCCATAAATAAAAAGCGGAATAATTACTATAAATGAGGCATACAAAACCTAAACGAGATGTGCGCCAGAAACTTCTGTTATTTTTAAAGACTGTTTATGCATTTAAATCTGTAGAAGGTTTCTTCGGATCCGAAATGTTAAATTATTTTTGGTGGACTCTGTGGATAACGTCTTATTGTTCTTTAAAAAAGGAAAATGAACAAAGTCTGTGCCATTTTCTAATGCAAGCAAGGCTTACATTTACGGCTGCATACATTTTTATGAATGAAGCCTTTGAAATCCAGCAAAGAACATAATATAGTGTTTGGGTTATGGTCTTCCTTTTACGGGAAGCCAAATAAAAATAATTTATTGAAATCTTATGTGTTAATGCATTTTATAGCATCAATACGAGGTAGCATTTGATCTTAAATCCCGATACAATTCGGGAATTAGGACGGCCGAGCCAGGAACGAAGACAAAAGTTATTTTCACAACGTCCTACTCAGCCTATCATAGTGAATCTCTGTAGGGGAACTGAAAGCTAATCATTTGCTGGAATTGAATGCAGTTAGACTATAGATTATCGGTATTCCGGAACATTCTGGAATTTATATTGAAATCTGGATTCCGGAATCCCGGAATTCC
This sequence comes from Lepisma saccharinum, assembly GCA_022664845.1. Lineage (NCBI taxonomy): Eukaryota > Metazoa > Arthropoda > Insecta > Zygentoma > Lepismatidae > Lepisma > Lepisma saccharinum. The sequence continues at coordinate 23,431 of JAGDQP010007460.1, read as the reverse complement.
GAGTTCCAAATTGCGGAATGACTTCAAGATTTTCGATAACTCGTTAAAGCAGGCATTACACTTCATCTGGAAAACTTTTGGTTGAGCGTTTGGACATCATGAATGACATAGATGTTAATTTTCTTTTTGTTTTTACAAATACCTTATGTGTGCTGGATAATAAGTTAAAGAAAAAAGAATGTACAGAAATTAGTAAAGCCCTCTACGGCAATCTGAAAACATGGAGTTCGACTCCACGCTAGCCCAGCAACTAATTTCTCTGTACATTTCCCCTCCCAACTTAATGTCGTATCTCTAATTCGGATATAAACAAGAAAATATGTCACTGAGAAAAATTATTTACAAGCTGAGTTATTAAGTCTTGCATTATTTGGTGTTTGGCTTAGAAGAACGAAGAACGAGAGCTTAATGAGAGGTACTTTTACGTCTTTAGTGCGATACTTTCTTCCTTGTTGTGCGTGGTTAGAGACATGTTTTAATAGAGTCCTCCTCCCAGCTCCTTAGAGAAGACAAGATGATGCCAGAAGAAAAAAAGCACGTAGGGAAAAGAGAAAAGAAATGCTCTTTAGTACTACTACTACTACTAGTACTGGTACTGCATTAACAAACGATGCTGTATCATTTGTTTGTCCCGAGGCGATCGTTCCCAAAATGATTCTACCCCACGCTGTTTTAAGTACCGGAGACCTTCACAGCGGGATTGTCTTCCTAGAATCTAATCTCATCTGACGGTCTCTCCTTTTTTTCTCTCTCTCTTCATCTCTATCTTTCTCATACTTTCTTTCCCCTCCCCTCTACTAACACTTACTACTACCACCACCACAGTCAATGTATCCTCCAGCTTCATCTTATAGTCTGTCCTTCTTACAGGAAAGATTTCTTCCAACTCTTCATCATCTTCTTCATCTTTTGTTCATTTCTGAGAACTTGGGCGAGAAAGAAGAGAGAGAGAGAGAGAGTTTGGATTTCGTCGACCGCTAGCTTAGCTAAGCCATGCAGCCAAGGCGTTTTGTCACACCCATGTTCGTAAAACACGTTCCATCGAATTAAGTTGCCTTTTCTTCCAATCTAAAACAGCTTACGCAATCACTTTCTTCAGAAGCCATGCGTTATGGAACATAATGAAATGGGAGTGGTAGACAGTACGACAGAGAGGAAAAAAAAACGAAGAGAGAAACTAAAAAAGAAACTCTTTTTTTTTTTTAAAAAAAAGGAGAAAAAGAATCTAAATGAGAAATGAAAGCAAGGTAGAAAGTGGGATGAGAATTAGATCTCAAATGTGAAAACGAAAAAAGATTTTCTCTACGACATAAAACAATCAGATGGTCTAATTAAAGACTGTAATGATAAATAACATTCAATTTAAAGCACTTGTAATTAAAAAAAAACATCCAGAATTGATTTACCCACCTTCCATGATCTAATGATTACATTTTTTGGGATAAGCACTCGAAAGGCGGCGAGGGTTCGAGTCCGTATCACGGAAACCACCCTCCCTGAGGTTTCCCAGGGTTTTCCTTGGCCCAATCAGATTAATATATCGATATATTTTAGATACGGAACTTTCGACATCGATCTATTACTATATTGATATCTGATATCGATCGATTGCAAAATTTGAGATTCAGTGTTCTGTACGATACCGTAATAATTATCCGATATCATTATTCGATATAGCCGTGTTATAGCCGCGATTTTAAATATCGCGTATATCTAACTATAAAGTCTATAGGTAAGGTGAACAATGGTGCTTTGCTATTGCCTTCGAACGGATGAAATATTACTCGAGTACTAAAGATAAGGTCTTGAGTTTTAAAAATAGGACTTCGAACACATCTAACATCTCCTGTTACTTTTGTCTAAAGTGGGCCAAGTACATTCTAAATCAGGTTAGAAACATCGGCGTTGCTGATATTGAATTGAAAATTTCTTTTTTTAATATTGAGATGTTACACAGCATGACAAACCGATAGTAACAAAAAAACAGTCCAAAGCGCCTGTCAGTTTATTACATAAAAATAGTAGTGGCATACTGCTATAAAAATAATAAGCTATTTTCCGGGAGAACGTCAAGTAAACCAGGCAACTGGTTGAACCGAAATTTCAATTAAAGTTACTGACGAAAATAGAAAACTTTCCAGATTTTAGGAATATTTCTGGACCTGAGAAGTAGAGTAGTATAAGTCACATTTTACTAATTTTACAGGAGAAGCAGAAAACTGTTTTCAAGACACTATTTTGTTGAATTGCGTCAATTGTTTATTGAACACTTTAAAACTGATACAGGACTTTTCTAACATGGTATTTAAAGTAAACATTTTCGTTTTATCCCGTGTCCTAAAGTTGTATTTTGTAATGTTAGCAACAATGTTTTAAGTGTTAGTGGAAAATGACTTGTAATATTTTACCACAAAATTATGTTTTTGCTACGTATTAACAAAGTAATAACTGCTTAAAATGAGATAAACACATTGTAAAGCAGTAATTTCAATGTATCACACACGTCATACATTGAAATTATTGTTTTACAGGGTGTTTAGTCATAGATCTAATTCATTCAATGGTTTAAATGATTATAAGCAGTTATTAATACACTGAGAATCATTCAGGTTCCTAATCACTTGAGTTCCCGTCACCATTACAATGCGGTAGGTTTCTGTAGTACTCATGCCAGATGGTGGGGACCCACGTTAAAAGTCTTTGAATATCCTTGTACTTAGTCGAACTGATAGGCTTCAATGTATCACTTAATTGGGGAACTTCGTCCGACCATGTAGCATGTCGCGTAGATTTGATTAGGTCAACACTTTGAAAGTTTTCACCAAAGCTCTCCTTCTAGTATAGCATTCCAGGACTGTCTTGACGTACTTGCATGTGAACCATTTTGGATATGAATACATCTTCTTCACTACTACCTTTTCTAGGAAGACGCAAAGGACTTGAGCGTTGTCCACACAATGCCTTGAAATTCTTGAAATTTTCCAACTCCATGTTAACAACGATAAAGGGTTGTTTGTGTCTGGAACTTCTAACAAGTTGCTGCCAATCCCAGGGTGTCATTATCGAGAAATGCGGAAGCGCTTTCCTGGCCTTCTCAATCACAGCATGTTTGGAATCCACTTCCAAGTGAGTATGACCTCTTAGAAGAAAACTTGTGGTTTATAATCTTCAAGTTCGGAAACTTTTGAAGCAGCAACATGTATAAAGACACAATCACCAGATTCCGGTTTTGTCCACTACAATTGTCAGACCAAACTGTTATCACTTCAACATCACTGTTTGTAAGTTCCATTTCGCCCCACCTGTATAAACCCGAAGCCATTTCATTGGCACCTCTCCCAGCCTTTGTTTCATCCCACATTACACAGTAAGTTTTCTGTGTAGTATTATCAAAAATAGTGTAATTGAATGTCCACAATTTCTGTAAGTAAAAACTTTCAGAATTTGTAAGGAATGGTGTTGGGAGACACTTTTGTAAGTCAACCATAAGAACCCGTTCTTTACAATTACCTCTTGCTCGGTTCTTATCTTCCCGTTTTAAATTGTATCGTTGACTTGCCTCTTCTAAGTGATTATCATAATCGCGTTGGAGTTTGTTTTTGTCTTCTTCACTTGGAATCTCTTTCAATCTGGCAACAAAGCTATCACATGTGTCGCAAGTGTCATTTTCGGGCATTTTAAATTATAAGTTAAATTCTGAATTAAACACCGCTCTATAATAAGACTCTTTCACAATGTCTGCTTCCGGTACACCAGTCTGTACACATTCCTCACGATACAGTGTGTACGTTTTTGCTAAATTTAGTTCGGAACCTAAGTACTTTTTCACTGATTTTTCACGGGAGTAGTGACTACTAACTGCTGGAAATCTTGAAATGTGGTGTATTACTTGTGCACGTACTGCTGGAGATATTTTATTTGGAGGCTCATGTTTCCCCCTTCTGTCTTCCATAACAACCCCTCCGTCTTGCAGTTTGTTAAGTGCAGTGATCACAAACTGGGCGGAAATGTCGAGCGTTGTCAAAAAAAAGCGTTTACAAATTTGTATTTTTCGACCTTCGATTCGAAAATTGTAGCAAAGACTTGTGGTCCTTTGACCACTCCTTTGCCCACTTCTTTCCCGTCTGACTTTGATGGGCACCTTCTCCACACAAGACACTATGAACTGCCGTTTTTGATTGATTGTTACATCAGAATTCCAAAAGCTTTTATGAATATGTATTCTTTCACTCTCAGAGATAGTTTGAAAGCAACGCCGGCGACAATTTGCAGGGCAACCAGGTCGTACACTTTTCGCGGACACAATTTTCTTTGTTCTAGAAACATACTCCTCCCCTGCTGCTCTCTTCCTTTTGAGAATTTCAGATTTCCAAGTGGATTCATCTCTACGTCTCTTCCTTGATTTTTTAGTTATTGTAGTTTCTTCAGGCGGCGAATCTGAAACCGATGAGGGTTCTTCACAAATATAATCGGGATCATCAATATCACCAGCATCCAAAAGATCATCCATACTAGATATATCGCTTGGTGCAGTAGGAGAACGCGTTAACCCACTAGGTCCTGGCACACTAGCTCCATCTGAAACGACAAAAATTGAAAGATTTTTTCAATAACGGAAACCACAATTATTTCTATGAAGCGTATTCATGAAGCAAGGGTACAATCTCTGTAGGTGGACAAGTAATATTTTACTGTGTAGGTTGGCTATACTGTCTTTCAGTGTCAGCCTCTGAGGAACACGTGTTTATTCTGTATCACTGAATCACTAAATAGCTTGTAGTAGACATTTTGTAAAATTAGAGAAACAGCCGCGAGAGGGAAGCAAGAGGCTGACACTGAAAGCCAGTATAGAAAATTTACGTACAAAAATAGTACTTGTCCGCTTACAGGGGTCGTAACCTTACTTTACGGATATGCCTCAGTGCTTGCCTTTGTATTAGAAACTTTTTGGAATCTAAGAGGGGCTTGTTGATCCTAAGGGGTCCGCAGAACACAGATGAAGAACCGCTGATCTAGACTTGAATGACGATCAAATCCAAATAAACGAATGCACAAAGTGAGTTCGGAAAGCAAGATTACAACAGTCCACGTGTTTTATCCAAGTTATTCATCCAAGTGTTTTAGTGTGTTTACACTTGATTGAATACTAGTCTTTGTATCCTTACTTTTCGAACTCGTCTTGTACATTTCTTTATTTGGATTTGTTCGTAATTCAGTACATATCAGGAGTTCTTCAACCGTGCTCCGCGGACTCCATGGGTTCGGCAGGACCCTCGTAGTATTCCAATAAGGTTCAGAAAAAATAATACGTACTAAGACAACAGCTTGTGATCTTACTGATTTATGAGCGAACAAAAAATAAAGATTTGCGGGGTTATGTACGACGTAAAAGAAATAAAAGTAGATTGGCCGAAAACCTAGACATGATTACGCATCGCAAGTTCCCACAGTAACATCATACATGTTCTGGCTGAGAACTTTATTGGTAAGCAATGAAAATAAAAATAGAATGTGAGTTTTCATGCATTTTTCCTTTCTTAGTGATAAAAATGAGGGTTGCAATACTATAAAAAGTATGATGCAAATTCCGTGTTAATTCCCGATGCTTCCCGAGCAAGATTGATTCTATACAGATTTATGATGTGCGCCGTTTCAAAATAAAAATGTGGATGGACCAGATACTTTTGCGTGAGTTAAATCGGTTTCGTGGTAATGTATTGGCAAAATACCCTCCCAGCGCATACTGGAAGAATACCAAGAAACCTGTATTTTTGCATGCATATATTATCCCCCTTCTTTTTAAAAATACTCCCGAATAACTTTTTTCTGAAAGCAACTCTAAAAATAAATATTTTCTGTTTCTGATTAACTCTTTTTAAAAATCAGATTCAATTAGTTATATAAATTTTCTCTCTCTACCCATTCCTCCTAAAATTAAAATAAACCAGCACAATAAAAAATACTTACCAATTTCTTCCCTATTATCTTCAAATGCTTTGTTTGTGGACCATTTCCAATATCATACGATTTCTCTCAGCCATCTTGCAGTGCGTCTGCTCGATTCGACGGCCACAAAAGACTAAACACCCGCTGTTTTTCTTTATAGCAGCTACATTGTCGCTAAAGTTTGGTAGTCGATTGTTGCGTCCCAGAGAGAGTGATTTTAACTCCTATAGGCTTAAATATACAAATAGTAAGTCAGAAATATTTTTGAGGGGTATTTCAAGTCTGACTTGGAACATTATTCTCCGACAATAAAATCTATTTTTTTATATGTTCTTGCAAGGTAATATTGCAAGTCTGACTTGAAATATTATTCTCTCAATATTGATATCGGAGCATAAGATAAGTGCACATAGCATTCCTTACCTCTTACACAAACTGTGACTTGGATTTCTCTCTTATACCTCTTATACAATTAGCTATTTCCGAAACTAGCTGCTTTACCACTGAAAGGATCGTGCTAATGTAAGTAAGAAAAACATGATAAGTCCATTTCGACCAAAAAGTGACTTGGCATAGTCTACTTCTAAGGTCCAGATTTAATCAAAGAATTTTCACAAATTTATACATATTTTTGTATGTTGACTGCTTTGGTTCCGGTAGGTACTGGAACTGGTAAATCGTTGTCATTGAATACTCTTAAGAATATACAATACTAATAGTTTAAATAATAATAATCTAATAATAATAATAATAATGTGAATCTGAATAATAGTCGAACAAATTTCTAAGTATTCTTTATTTGAAAATTTTTGGAAACTGAGAAATGTTATTTTCGTCAGTGAAAATTTTTAACAGTGTTGAGTACTGAATAGTTGTACAGTGTACGTAAAGACATTTTTACAATTTGAAGAAAAATATTTCAGACATAACTATTCTATTTGTTTCAATAATTTGAAGATTTTTCGCTAGAAAACATTCGAAATCCAAAATATCTTAAGAATACTTTCATATTTTCGAAAAATAAAAAAGCCTTTGTAATTCGCAATTAATAAACTATTTTGCTCATATACTGTGGAAAAAAAAGTGTGATTTCAAATAGCTTTTCTGTTGGTTTTTGAAGTGCAAAGTGTAATGTACGTATAAATACATCGAGCTGTACGTAAACTATGCTGGAGTAACTACTTAGTGTTGAAAGATAGACGCCAGAGCAAATATTTAAATTCGTTTGTCCACTTCCAGTCTAATCTAATGTGGACCAAATTTTCAGTTCTAACTCAGTTTTCTACGCTTGATTCAAGTCTTAATTCCTGAGTTATTCATGTAAGAGTATACCGCACTCTGCATACAATAGAAAATATTGCAAATAATATTTACGTTTTTTGCAAGAATTAAGACATAAATACAAAAACGGGCCACACAGCGATATCAAGCGTAAAAGACTGAATTAGAATCGAAAATTTAGTCCATATTGGTTTAGACTGGAAGTGGACAAACGAGATTAAGTTTCCTCTCCGCTCCCTAGCTTCACATATTCATGAAATTTTCAATGGCTGCAGTCAGTCCAGTATCGTATTAATGGAGGTCGATGGTATAAATATGATGTTTTAAGACACTAACTTAACAATAAAAATAAAAATTTGAGCTTTTAGATATTGAAAACATTTAAACTAATGCCCAAAAATTGGACTTTGGAAGTACAAATAAATTTCCAGAAAAATGTGTCTCATTAAAGGAAATTTATTTTCTATTAAGGGTAAATACACTGTTAAGAATATTGGGGGAGTTCCTTGACATATCCCGTAATATTTAAGAAAAATATCAGTATTTGGACTAGCGTCTCAACGTAGCATGTCCTATTTTCGAAACCCTGAAAAAAAACGATTTAATCGAGTGTGCAATAAAAAAAAACACCGTACCTGACTTACCTAACCTCCACGTACCCTTGGTCACTAATTTTATTAAATTACCTAATGCGTAAAATGTTATTTTTCTTTAAAAAACACAAATAAAAGCACAGCAGCATTCGATTCCGGGTTCTTCGTATTAGCTTTCCGACATGCTACCAATATACCAAAGTGGCAATTGGAAATCAACCGCTTGTCAGTTTTATTTACGGTTAAGGAGTAATGCGCCTGCACGAGAATGGCTCCACCTTCTGTATTGAGACGTTACTGTATTTGGAGCTATACGGAATAATTCTGGAAAAGCACCGAGTAATTTCTTTTACGTTAATCGAAATGCTCAGTTTTCATTTCTAATATGATTTGCACACACGCGCAGAAAGAGGAAACGATTTCTTATAATAATCAACGTCCAATACTGGTCAAGTGTTTTGTTACCGCCATCTTAATAGATTATTGTCACGGCAATGGGCAATATACTCTCTCAACAAATGGGGATTCATTTCAGTAATTAACAAATCGAAAAGAGCTTAAAACGTGGGGTAATTCGTGGAAATAACTTAGTTTGTCTTCGGAGGTCAAACAACGCATTTCTGATCTCCATATTGCTTTATTCTGTTAATTGTGACTGGCTTTGTCCAGTTGGTAGGACGCTGCACTTCTCAGTGTTGTCAGGTACCAGTAGCAATATTTCCCTCAAAATATTGAAAAAAAATTCCCGTATGCTAAGTTTACTTTCAAAATGACTGAAGATTAAAATTAAAAGTGCCAAAAGGAATCAATAAAATTTCCCGATGGTTGGTCTTTTTTTTTCCTTTCCCCTTTCATGTGGCCCAGATTTTCCCGTTTTTCGGAAAATTTCCCTCCATCTGAGAACACTGTTCTAACTCAACGAGTCCAGCTTGAGGCTTACTTATTCACAGTATGATTGAAAATTGAATGGTGTCTGTTTTTTATCAGTCTGGAAAAGTTACTGGAGATTTCCTGCTAGCTTCTCTGGCTTCTCTTTTTTTTAGGAATGTTCAGAAAATGTTCCATGATGTATTCAGATTATGTAGGGAAAGAAAACAATAAATTATTAGTGTTTTAAAGCAAATCGAATGAGTGCAAAGACACTTTAGGATAAGCATGATCATACTAACCTAATATTATCTAGCCTGAAGTAATCTAACATAATCTAATGCAATCTAACAAAGTCATTATAGCAGTCATTTTTTTTTTAAATTTCGTAGAGACGCATCACACGATTCAAATTCCACGTTAATAATAGTTACGATTTGTACAAGCTACAATGCTGACACAACGTTCGAATACCGGTTAGGACATGGCTGCTTGCAGAAACTTAACAACTTAGGTCGAAAGTCATTAATTACTAAACCGTCTCGTAAGTACGAAGTTTATTAAAACTACAGTTTTCAATAAAAATAAAAATTCAATAATCACGCTTATCCTAATCTGGAATTTAGCCGATAACTTATAAACATGGAAAACAAGATAACTAAGTTTAATATTAGAGTCGATATTGACGGTTTATATGATACTGGTTACAAGATTAAATAAAATACAAGGTTTGTTCCAAAAGTAATGAGATTTCTTTTCTCGATCGCCAGGCGCGTTGGGAGACAAATTGCTCGGCCTGGGAGTGTGGTGAGGGATGTCAGGTATAGTCAGACCGCCGCCAGTCGCCTCTGAGCCTTCGCAGAGTGTGGATCGCTCGTTAAGTAAAGTGTTGCCTCAGTAGGGTTTCCATCTGTCCCGTATTTTAGGTAAAAATTACGCGTCCCGTATTATGAGTAGTAAAGTCACGTACATATTTGCAACAAATAAGTAATATCATATTTTCAACATATCATATAGATGACAAGTTTGATGGATTTGCAGTAACGAATGCCATGGTAACTTTATCTCCAGCACACGCACACAAAAAAGGACAGTTCTATCGAGTTCTGCGACCAAGCGTTACGCAGAAATCCAATAATGATTTGTCCGATGGTATTATTACAGCGAAGCTACAAGTATTTAACATGAAGAAGAATCTTACATTGAATCTTCAATCGAAGGCGTTGTTAAAAGCTTTCAGGTAATGCAGGACATCAATATGAAGGAGTTGTACATCGTTATCCACTGTCGTATACTATTTCCATTACGGTAAAGCAGATTTTTTGTTTAGAGTCGTCATGTAGTGTATCACTGTTGGAAAAGTATTAAATGCAATTTGTACAAGAGAGAACACCAGCACAGGAGTAGAATTATTAATTTATCGGTTCAAAGCCTTCTCTGGCATGTGGGCTTTGTGGTGGACAAACACCGTGTGCGTGGGTTTTCTCGGGGTTCTCCCGTTTCCTCCTACTTTCTTTATTCCACCAATAATCCAATCATCACCCATACGGCCTGAGCTAAAGTTGCGCAACGGCTTTAAAAACTAAATATTTTTTTAAAAAAATCTAAAAAATAATAGTTATTTATAACAGTTTAGATACAACACCGAAAATTTTTATCTTAGCTGCCAAACCAATATTCTTGTTTCTACCACCGATAAGAAAGGTTCCGAGGTAAGTCTGCTGATAATATTGTTTCTACCAACAATAAGAAAAGTTACGTGCTAAGTCTACTGGTGTTACTTGTTATTTTTTCCTTTTTCGGCAAGAGTAGGAGGCAATCCATCCGAAACTACGAGTCTAAATTTTGGGGTTGGAGAGGTGAGGTGGATGTCTTGCGACCTTATCATCATAGCGTCATGTTCAGCGCCTCATTACCTACTTCAATCTTCGTTTTTTTTTAAAGAACTTTATTGATTGTGCTTAATACATGTTTCCTTTGACTTCTTTTTGCATTTTAAACATTTTTACACTACTATCGGAAACAGGGTAGAAGCTGAGGCTTTGTACCCATTTTTCAACATTGTACATCTTCCAATAAAAGTACGTTAGAAAGTCAGGTTAGATTCTTTTTATGATGTGCGATGCAAGTCCTAACTCACACCTAAGGCGAAGAAAAATATCAGTGCCTGTTCTCATAGCGTGGATGTTACTACGACTCTATGGACGTGACGTGAGGTCTTGCCTTCTTTCGCTCTCACTTTCTCAATCTCTTATGTTTTCTAAAAACTAACAGGGTACACCGTACACACTAGCCAATGGGTGTAAAATCATGAGGGGAGAGGTGAAAAAGGTGATTGTAGTTCAACGTGGCATGGGTACGAAATGTATATTAAATGTAATAACTGAAATTCTGTAATTCTCCATGAAACTGAATTTTCGGGGGGGGGGGGCGGACCCATCCCTTCATTCGTCCCTCATTTAAATTGCGTTTATGCTATAACGTTCTCTCCCACCGGTTAGTTCAATTTCCGATAATTCGTAAGAACAGTTTACCCCACCACTAATTATTAAGGAGGTATTACATTGTGTGGGTAGTCATGAAGTAGTACAGGGTCTAACTCGTTGTTTTCCTTTTAGGATATTTCAGATTTGGCCCGTATTATTTGGTATAATTCCGTATATTTTGTCGAGTGTCCCGTATTATTTATTCATCAAAATGTGGCAACCCTATGCCTCAGTTACGCGTCAAGCGAAAAGAAAGCAGCGTAGTCGTGAACAACGTTATGGGATAGTTTAGTGTGAAACTCGGATACACTCAAAAGGTTACAAGACTACGCAAAGTAAGCGCTATCGTCTGCTCAAGTTATTCGATGGCAAAGGCGAGAATGAGCAAATCGAAGATCAAAATCATGCTCATTGTCTCTTTGATGGTAAAGGAATCATCCACAAGGACCTTGTTCCGACCGGACAGACAGTAAATGCAGCATTTTTAGTCCAGGTACTCGACCGGCTAGGAAAAAGGGTCTTGCGCGTCCGCCCAGGGAGCAAGAACGCCTGGATCCTTCGCCACGACAATGCGTTGGCGGCTTCAAAAAACATTCCATTGCTTTCCCAACCACCGTTTATTCCAGAACTGGCCCCGTGTGACTTCTTTTGTTCCCTCGCTTCAAGTCTGACCTGAAAGGAAGCCATTTTGAGACCATGGCAAACGTCCAAGTGGCTGTGATGAGGGCACTGAACAGTGTCTCCGTTGAAGACTTCCTTACTTTTGAAGACTCATTACTTTTGGAACATACCTTGTATGACCACCCGGCAAATACGTTAATTATTCACCGTAACTACGTTCAGAGAATATTTAACCGATAATTTTGAAACCAAAAGCAATCAAATATATTTCTGTTAGAACCAAACAAACACTTACAATACGATTGGAAATTCCTTCCCATACTTTTGCAAGTAAAGGGAAACTGGGTCCAATTTTAACTACGAGGCTGTTAAAGCTTTTCTGTCAAGTGAAAGTAAGCTATGAAATGTAGCGAAAGAAGAAGGGGAGGAGAAGGATTTGACGAAAAAAATGGGGAATGAGAAAAAGTTAGAGTGTGTGCGAGTATGTATGGCTGTTTGCGAGTGAACATAGATCGGGGAGAAAAGCATCTCTGATTGCGTGGTCCCGAGCCTGCTGACAGCGCCAAGCCGCCAACCAACGGCCACTTGAGAAAACGGAGAAAATCGGATTTGCCGGAATGTTGGAGGCTCTGAGATTTTTAGGAGGGAGTCAGGACCAAGGCTGTGAATCTTATTGAATAAACTGCTTCCAGCAGTCGCACAGCATTGCGGTCTTAGGAATGGACCATGGAAGAACGAAGCTAAATGGGAGAGGAAAAGAAAGAAAGAAAAAAAATACGGAAAGAAATTTAGGAAAAAGAAAGAAAAATGGTTGGGCATTTTTTGTCGTAATCGAGACAGTAACAAAATGTAATTTGTTCCAATAACAGGGCCAAATATTATTTTTATTATCTTGTTTTGTGCCATGGGAATTCCCTTTTCGTTTTATGGTTTATCATTTATTTCTCTCGTTTCCCATCTATTTTGATAAATATAAAAGCCATATACAACATGTAAAAAAGAAGTTACAAATTTTATAAGTATGCATTCAGATCTAAACTAAAACTGATTTTAAAATCGCGTTATTTGTATAACTTTTGGCTCTAGCTTCCGATGAATGTAAACATGGTCTTGGTATTAGATTAATTCAATTTTGTTTCCTAATTCAGCTTCGGGGGCCTTTGGTTAAGTTGATTTAGTTTAGGTAAGATTACAATTCGTTAGATAAGGTTAGGTTAGTTTGATCCTGTTTACCCTAAACTGGGTTTGTTCCTTATTTCTTTCTCCTCAAATAACATATAAACACTCTGAAACAAATTTGCGTTCGCTCTTATTCGAGTGAAAAGTTTATATATCTGAGGTGTTTATTAGTGAGCTCCATCTGTAGCCAATCCATTAAACTCGAATCTTAGCATGTCGCGGGGAAGAACCGTGTATAAAACGAGCCGGAATGACGTTTTATATTTGTCCAAGGGTTTTAAACTTTTAAAATAAACTTTTCATGCTTCAACTTCAGATTTTATTAAATTTTGGATTTTATGGAATGGACGATTAGCTACGACCGTCACAGGTATTAGGAAGAAGAAGACGATAGCCAGCAGGATGTTAGGCGGTACTATTCGAGTATTCTGTTTGCTTAGTCTGACAAAGAAACTTGGAAAATGTCAAGCAAGATGCCTAGCAACGGTAACCAAATAGAGGTGTTCGAAAGTATGAAGTTAATTTCGGAATTCAGAACACTTCGCAATACGAAATTCCAATATTTCCATATTTTCCATTTTCTCCGGGAATCGAACTCTGGTCCTCTTGATTACAAGTCGGTGAGATAAACCACTTATACATCGGGAACACTGAAGGACAAAATTCTTCTTTGGCCTCGAGTACTTTTAATTCAAAAAGTTACAGTATTGAAGTCAGTTTAAAGTAAATTCGGGAATTCCGGTATTCTGAAATTTCGCTATTCTGTAATCCCGAAATCCCGGCTTCGGAATCATAATTTCGTTCCTATTTCAGGAAACCAGGTTTCAATTTCGGAATTCCAAGCAGCCTTAGAAGCAATCTTAATTGCTTCCAGAGAGACGATCCTAATATCGCGTCCGTAACCACTAGACCAGACTTCTTCAATCGGTGTGTTCCGGTACACTGGTATGTAACGTATTAAAGAAAATTGTAATACACTTAAAGAATAGTCGATTTCGGGAGTTAAACCCACTGGTTGTGTCCTTTCAATTATGAAATCAACAAGATTATGTCAAACCTACAGTTTGAATGTGTTAGGCACGTTATTAAAACATGTCCAAGGTATGATCCGTTCGGTGTTGAACCAAGGGTGGCACTTTGTTCCACTGTATTTTTCGCTTACATTAGTTAATTATTTTTGGAATGACAGGATTCAACATTAGGTTTAAATTGCAAATTGAACTATTTAAATGCATTTGAAAATCTCGTTTGCATTAATATGGGCATGAAATCACAATATTACTATACAGAAAACACTTTTGTTCTTCGCTGGCTTCATTTATCGTACCTTTATTCTATTCATTTTTCTGGAATGAACCTAATTCTGTATGAAACACCTAATCACTTCCAAGGTAGAAACCTTGTTCCAGACAGAAAGGGTTAACTGTATAACTGAAGAAAAAATTCTTTCGAGCAAATTCGTCTGTAATCGGGTTCGTTCGGGGGCATCTTAGAGACCATAAATATAGGCAAACGGAGAGTGGTTTGATTTTATATTTTGAAAGAATATTGCATAAATTAGGTTACTAACAGACCACGTGATCACTGGACTGCACCAAAAGGAGACATAATGACCGTTTCTGAATAGAGAAAGACCTGATTTTTTGAAAATGGAAAAAATTAAGTTCAAATTATATTTATAAACTACATGTTCAGTGAAACTGGATGTGATTTTTTGAAGTTAAAAATTTGTTTCCTTCGTTTGACTACCGGGTAAATAAAAAATTCGTTTTGAAATAACGAAGTAAAAATTAAACATTAAAAAAAAAAAAAAAAGGTAAAACCACTTCATATCAAACTGAAAGTGACTATTTAATATATACATGCAAAAAATTAATTAATTTAGAAACTTAAGGCGGCTCCAATGACAACGTAGTGCGAATAGTAAGAAATATCGTAAAGAAAAGCAGTAATTCTGCCAGATCTTCACCTCCCAAATTCTCGAACACACTAACTTATTTTTTTTTACGATTAAAAATCCTTAGAAATCCTGCTAAATAACAAAAATTTGGCTTTATCCCCCCCCCATTCCCCAAACTTGAAATTCTGGTAGAATCGCTTAATAAAGGTTATAACAAAAATGTGAATTCTTACGTCACGGAAGTGAAAGTGAAGAAAATTGGGAATATTCGGAAAAACAAAATAAAGAAACATTGTTCAACTTCACATCTATAGGATATAAGAAAACAGAACGGAAAGGATGTGACGTCATCAGATTGAAAATGGACGAACAAACTTGTTTTACGCTTACTGTACTTTTGTCAGAGCACATAAAAACTTTTACCCCTTATTTCCTTTTTTCTAGCCTGGAGAAAGTCCATTATTATTCAGTGGAATATGAAGCAACGTTTCAACATTGTGCGTTATCGTTATGCTCAGGAACGTAAACAGTTTGATTATAAAGCTATCTACATTTCGGAAAACTAAGAAATATAGGGTGATCCCGAAGTCAGTTAACCATTACAACTACTTGCGAAATCTTTAACTAATTTCAATTTACGCCATCTGTTTGCATAAGATACATGCACTCGTTAAAAAAAAAAAATCGAGAAGTGTTTCCAACTTTTTATGCACAAATTTCCTATGAATCGACAAAATATAACCTTATCCAAATAGAAAAAAGGAATCGGTATAACCACCGCCATCTATTTTAAAGTCGTGAAATCAAGTTAAAAAAAGAAATAACCTCTTTTGTCATCAGCAAAGCAGTAACTATATCCAATTAATTTAGACAATATTGTTTGTTAAAAATAAAACCTGCATTAATTGAGGAAGTTACTCACCATAAGCACCGTGACTATTCTCCCCACCCTCCATATTTGATTTTGCTTTGTCTTCATTAACTAGTTTAGAAGAAAAAGTGAGCACAAAGTGCAAACAAAGATATTGCAAGTTTAAATATAAATTAATATGTTTTCTCTCATTTTAGTTTGCTTCTGATGCAAGAAAATGGTTGTTCCATTCTATTAAAAGTCAATATTATCAGCACAAGAAAAGAGAACAACGATATATACATGTAGTTTTTGTATGTTTATAAACCCACAGAAGCAAACAGTAACAGAGGCATACAAGCTAGCCACCAGGCTAAAATGTACGATTTGAAACATCTGGGTTGTTATTTGTACTCCCTAGTCTCAACTGGAACCACTTGCTAATTAAGCTTTCGTGTCCCTCTCCACTCCTGCCCCTTATCCGCACTTCCTACTCCATGTCACCGATAACGATTCTGATAACGTGGAGAGGACAGACCCGAGAAAAAAACAACAACGCATCTCCCGCATATTCCTCATACCAAGCCCCGATTTCTCTCACCCTAAACAAGTTTTTTTCACGCTTTTTTAAATTTTTTTTTTTACCATTATGAAAACCAGTGAACTGGAGAAGGGAGAAGAGGTTGAAATTTCTGTGGTTTTGAGAAGTGGGAGAAACATTGTCCAATATATAGAGTAGAGTGGGGTAAATTTGAAGGAAGGGGTAAATAGAGATCAAAAGAAGGGAAGATCGAAAGGGGGGGGGACAAATTACAGCAGAAATAATGAGGTGCTAACAAACATTTGAAAACGTTGTACTAAGATAACGAAAACAAAAAACAATATGGTTGAAAGAACATAACTAACAAAATCGTGGTCAAGGACATTGAATAAAGAACAACTTAAGCTAAATTAAATATGATAACTATATTATTTTCCTCTTTCTTTCATTTTACAATGTTAAGGATATTTACGGCCTAGAAATACAAAATAGGAGAATAATATTATCAGTTTGTCTGTAAAGTGGAAATAAATGAACATCTCTTTCCAGTAACTTTCATCACTATAAACAAAAGACTAACAATGGTTTTGTACTTGCCGGAAAACACATACGGGGGTGGGGTGAAAAGTTCTCGGTCTGACAATGAAAGACTGCAAATTTCAGTTCAAAAATGATCTTATTTTTCGACATAATCTCCCTTAACTTCAATACACTTGGTCCAGCGTTTCTCCAACATCAGGATTCCTTCCCGGAAGTGTGAGTCTGATAGGTTGTGAAAATAGTCGTCCACGAACCTCTCAACGTCTTCATTCCATGTGAAGCGCTTCCCAGACAGACATCTCTTCAAGTTTGGGAACAGATAGAAGTCCGATGGTGCCAAATCAGGAGAATATGGGGGATGGCCGAGCAAATCGTACCCCAAATCCCACAGTTTTCCCATCGCCAATGCACCCTTGTGAACAGGTGCGTTGTCCTGGTGAAAGATGAGTTTCTTCTTCTTCAAGCCAGGCCTCTTCTCGCGAATTTTGGCATCCAGCTGGTCAAGAAGGTTGGAGTAATATTTGCCTGTAATTGTTCTCCCTCCTGCAAGGTAATCAATTAACAGGATCCCTTTCGCATCCCAAAACACACTGGCCATGACCTTTCCGGCAGATGCGATCGTCTTCGCTTTCTTCGGTGCTGCACCACCGGCTTCCAAACACTGCTTGGACTGCTGTTTCATTTCTGGTGTGTAGTGGTGAACCCATGTCTCATCCATGGTCACAAATCGCCGCACAAAATCGGTCGGATCCCTTTTGAATCGGTCCAAAGATTGCTGCGAAAATCGTTTTCGCATTTGCTTTTGGTCGGCAGTCAGCAAATGCGGCACCCATCTTGCGCAGAGCTTTCGCATCATTAGTTCTTTATGCAAGATGTTTCGTACCCGTTCCTCCGATATTCCCACACTCTCAGCAATCTCACGCACCTTCACTCGCCTGTCGTCCAACACGATATCATGCACTTTTCCGATTGTTTCCAGTGTGGTTGCGGTTTTCGGCCTTCCTTCACGTGGGTCATCTTCGAGGGATGTGCGACCACGTTTAAATTCAGCTGCCCACTTTTTAACGGTTGATATGGAAGGAGCAGAGTCCCCGTAAACTTTTGTCAACTTCGGATGAATTTCCGTATTGGTTAAGCCATCCAAAACGAAGAATTTGATTACCGCACGATATTCCAGTTTACCCATTTTCACAACTAACACTCACGACGTCTCACTGCAACAATTCCTGCACACAAACTACTTGAGAGAACAAGTTGACACTTGTTATACGAACAACTGAAAAGCGCCCCCAGGCAACAACAATAAAATTTTGCTGATTGGAGTGCCATCTTTGGGTCAGGCCGAGAACTTTTCACCCCGCCCTCGTATATCATACCTCATAATTTAATTTTAATTTTAAATAAATAATCAAAGAAGGGGAAAATTCCAATGATTAGAATAACATTTTTGTGTTTTACAAAATATCCATCAGTGTTAAAAAACTTTCTTGGAAACAAGCATGGAAATTGTCAGTCACGTTACTTATAAAAATGAGGATACTTCTGGATTTCAAGAATATTGAAACAAGGAATCCTGGGAAATTTTTATCTTTGGACTTTTTCTTGGGTTATTGGTAAAAACACTGGATAGAAATATTTACTGAACATATCCAAAAAATTTGAATAAAAATGGAGGAAGAGTAATAAAGTGAATTTAAATTATGGTCGATAAATTAATATATATCTGTGAATAGTTTTGGGAACTGAAACGTTAATGATTTTCAATAAGTAACGTTCCATGCAGCCAGTTACATTGTTTCCTTTAACGATGTATGATGTTAACTAACTAACTAAACAATCATAGTTTCCAGGTTTGCTACGACTAATAACAAGAAATCAAACATAAACATGTTACCTTGCATTGGAAGAAGAAACAAGTAGTGATTTCGCACGAGTTTTTATGGTCGTCTCCTTGTGACCAGCGTGTCCGGGGGTAGATCTATTATTTGATGTCTCGTAACAAGACTGAGGAATGACGTCTCTCGGCGAGAACTATTTCGAAAGGACTAAGTAAGAAAGTGACCATGACTTTTGTCTACATTTCATAGCAATATTTGTTATACGAAACCAAGAAAAACCCTAGAGAAACTTAATCAGTATCGTAGATAACATAATTCAAACGCGGATGCTTCCTCCACGTGCCGATTCAAAGTCCACGGATGGACAACATAGTCTTTGGTTTTAACTTACAAAACGAAACGAAATGAATACTCAATCCATGTGATCAAGCGGTTATGGTTGCGAGATTGTGATCGATACTAGAAAGGCAATCAAATCCAAGTCCTACTACCGGCCATACTACAAAATTTCAGACAGTTCCTCAGTTACACAAAGTAAGCATAGGGATAGTACATAGACTAAGGTCCAGGCTGCTACCTTCCCCTTCTTCGTCCCAGAGAAGTGGCCGCCAACATGTGATAGACTTGGGACATTGTGGAAACGATAAAGAAAATAAATTTAAAAAATACTAAAGGAACATTCAGTAAAGACGAAACAGAAACACGAGTTATGCCACAATAAATTTTGTTTTCTACCGAGAAAGAGAACAAGACATTTTCTTAAAAAAGGAATGACGTATATATTTCATTTTAACAGTGAAAATTAAATCTTACTATCATTTTTTTTGGACCTTGGAAACTTCTCCATTTTATATACCTTAGTTGTAGGATCTATCTTTCACCTCTCGCCTTGTCGGTTAATCCAGTTTCGCCTCCATCTTCTTCTTCGCCCTCTCCACTAACCAAACCCTCTCTCTTGTCCTTCTCCTCCTGTCTGCAGAAACAAGACCACAACGTTTCCTTCTAACCAAAGTAAACAGTCGCTGTCAGTAATTATGTCCGGCCCTCTCTGTTTGTGTTGAGAGTAAAAAAAGAGAGACCGAACAGAGAGAGAGAGAGAGAGAGAGAGAGAGAGAGAGTAGGTGGTGCTAGAAAACAAAACAAGAGAAAGAAAAGGTGGTGGGAGGAAAAACGCAAGAACGAAAAAAAAAAACACCTGAAGAAGTGAATAAAAAAGGAACTTCTACTCCTCAAGTTCTGTGTTTGTTTAGCCAACCTCAGAGATACGTTATATGCCTTTGGGTTGGGTTTCATTCTCTTTTCTCCTCTCTTCTTGGGGGTTAGGTTAGATGTAATTGCTTTCTCTCTATTAAGAATGGCTTTTCATCAAGTTCTCTTAAAGGCCTTTTCCTTGTTTCTACACTCGTGCTCTGAAGGTTTTAACTCATTTATGTAGGAATTTTTTTTCTATTTCACTCCCTGTAATCATAGATGGCGCTGGCCCTTTTATTCTTTTCATAAATTATTATTATAACTAAAAGGTTTCGCACTATTAACACTTTCATTTATTACTTTTATTTTCAAATAAACAATAAAGTATATTGTCTTGTTTTTTTTACACTAAATGATGATTAACTCGCTGTTTGTAATTGGAGTACAGGCGTATCTCGTTTACTAAATAGAAAACTTACTGTATATATAAACCGAAAGAAACTCCCAAGGGAATTTTAGTTCTTATGTAAAAGAAAACCGAGAAGGAAAAAATAGTATTGTTACAGGTTTATTTTGCAGTGAGCCGTTACAAGAGCAGCACGCACTCCAATTATAACAAGTGAAACTGTAGTGTATTGATACATTATTTGAACTTTTTATAGTCAAGCCTCCGCGTCCAGTCAGTAACGTTGCGGACTTTTCATGAGCAGGAATTAAGAGGCATGCGAAATCGAAAAAAGTTGCTAGTTATTCTGACAGGTTTTCCAATGTTTCCTCAGTTTCACTACGTAGACAAATGCCGGGATGATACATCGCAATTGCAGGCTTCCCAGAAGAGTGATCGACTCTTGATGATCAAAATGCATGAGAATCACTAATGTATCATATCATCTCTTCACCTATGATATGTAACGAAATTGTAATACTCGTATTACGAAGAGAAATTTTAAGATTATTTATGTCCTAATGACAACATTTTGCATTCAGTGCTAATTAACGTGAGTATTACAACAAATACGGGAAACAAAATTTGAACTGAATGTGCACGCTATGACCTATGAAGGCGAAAATTAAAGCACATGTTTGATAAGACATGTAGCAATAAACCGTATAAGTTTCACTGTTTCTTTTTCACTCCATTCTTGAAGTAAAAAAAAAAATATTGAGAGATCCACATAATTATGTACTTGAGATATCTTGCGGACTGCCTAATTACCTTCACGGACCACATGTTGAGAAACACTGACACATCCCATGTGATGTCCAAGTTATATGCAGTCAGTATTATTATACTGTAATCATAGAACTGTCTACGCAGCCCCGGTTGACTAGAGAACCCACATTACACTACTGCATACATGAGTTGCCTGTCGCATTAGGATATTATTCTTTTAGGTGGTGAAAGATTGCAGTAATGGAAGCTTTTCATTTCCTTTCATATTTCTTTTCCCCCATTATAAAAAGTGATTTAAAATTGCTGACAATAAATGGCCGAATTGCGCTGCAGAATTTCTATTGGTTTTGTTATTATTTCACCATAAATACAATTTAAGAAGTCTTAACTCTGCCGCCGTTTCTTTCCCTTCCTTTGAACCTGACATTCATTTATGGTCTCAGAGCAACTTTGTCTCGGGCCGGGTAGAAAAGAGGTTGTTGGATGGAAGTCGTTCAGAGCTTAGTTTGAAGGTACAATCACGGCATTTTCCTGGTATGACTGAGGTGAATCGTGGATAAATCTCATTCCTAGGATCTGCCGATTCTTAAGCCCACGCTTTAGCAACAGGACTACCACCACTCCGTTCCTTCCATTTTTAATAACATCTTTAAACCTCCTCGATCAACATTTGAAACTGGACTACAAAAATATAAAATTACAATGTTGTGATTCGACAATATCTGGTTATCTATTTACTATTACTACGCGAAACACCGGCAAGACTTACAATAATAATAATACTGATATCGAACTCATCCTAATAAATGATTGTGACCTCACTAAATCTGCAGAAAAAGAAATACACTTTGGACCTTGCATTACAACTCGTCTTCACAAACTGAAAATATTTAACTGATTTTTTTACTGGATTAAAACTGTTTAAAATATTATATATATATATATATATATATATAATACACAGCCATATTCAATCCACTACGCGATGAGGCCTCTCCCGGAGGGAGGAGGTGGTCTACTGCTCTCACGCTGACCAGACGTGTTGGGAGAGGAGAGCCGAAGTTCTCAACTGTGATCGCTACCTATATATATATATATATATATATATATATATATATATATATATATAT
>JAGDQP010007459.1:0-67190 GCA_022664845.1 Lepisma saccharinum | reverse complement strand
AAGTTTTGTGCCTATTAGCTACTTAACATTTTCGTCTTTACAAAGAAAAAAGAAGTTATATTCTCATTTTTCTTTATGTTTAGTTTTTCTATGCAATTCTTCTATGAAAAGAAGTAATTTCAGAATCAGAAATAAACAGACAAAGTTTTACCTAATTATTTGACTAATCTTTGAACTTCACCAAAGAATAGTAACTAGAGAACCGGGTGAATGTCGAGGTAGTAACTTATTCATAGGCCAGGGGTGTTACCATTCCATGTAAGACCAGGTTACTCTACTGTTAAGTAGAAGTACTCCCAAGTAGAGTAGAAGTAGAATACCCCAAGTACTCTACTTCTCTCATCTCCCCCTGCTCTGCCGACTGCCGTCGAGATGTCAACCGCTGCTCGTCAGGTCCATGGTGCTTCCCTTTCTTTTACAACAACTACTTCTCATATTTCTAATTTGATCCACCATATAATACTTACCTAATCCAGATATTCTTCACGTTACTGCGTCTAATACTTCGGCTATGACTTTTGCAACATCTCATTATGTAGCTGAAAACGGCCAAGAACTACCTCTCTCTACAGGCACAAAACGTAGGCGAAATTAGGAACATTTTGTTACCTAAACACCTGTAACATGACATCAAATTCTCATTTTTTCTGTTCGGAAGTATGTTCGGGACTTGAACGAACTTCCCCTTGTTGCCAACTTCACTGCTCTGTCACAACAGACTTTGAATTGAACATGGACTACTCTCACTGACTTCTTATAGAAAAGTAAACGTTTTACGAAAATTCTTCCCTTTAATAAGCAGTATACAGATGAAGTGATTTGGCTACGTCCTCGTCTTGTTAAAAAAAGGTCCACACTGGATGTTAATCGTCGGCACAAGATACTGTGTATTACAAACGCTATTGGTGATGAGAGTGTAAACCACTCATTCAGTCTTCATCTTATTTCGTGGTACTTTACACTCCTTCTGTTCATATTAGTTCTCTATAATTTACCACGTTGTGCACATGGTATTCATCTGGACATAGATGTAACGTCCCCAGAGTACCTTATTCTAGGGTATGTACTGCATTTCCACTACTCCGGCTCTGGCGTGGGATGAAGATCAGCTTTTGTTCTTTCATAATTTTAGTCCTGTGTTTCGGAGTTATTTCTCTTTAATATTCAAATGCTTAACGCTTAGTGTATATATATATATATATTAGTTCTAATTTTACAGTTCCATTTTCTATAGTATGTATAGAGGTATTCGCCAAAGGTATTCCTTATCCGCTCCCTTTTTATCCTTCCTTGCTTTCGCGTGCTTATTAGTTATTCCTGGCATTACAACCTTATTTCGATGTTTTTTTTGTACAGGAGTAAAGATTTCAGGCACATACTGTATGTCCGCCTTTGATGTCTATAGTTAATCAAGGCTGTATATTTTGTTTCACAAATTAAAGGCTTGGTGTATTCTTCAGCGACCCAACATTCTTCGCAGCATGTTCCGAAGCAACCTGAGGTTCTTGATTTAAACAGGCAATTCACATAACGTAACACTGTAAAGTAGTGACGGAAGATATTGTTGCCGTGCGTGATGTTTTCGGCCTGAGACACGTCACCGAATAAGCAGCACTCAATCGCACACACACAAGTATTATGTCTCTGAATATGAAATAGAAATCGGAAAATTGGTAACACCTGCTCTCTTCGCTGTTTAACCCTAGGTTTGGTCCCTTCACCACACAAACCGAAGAATAGTAGTACCAGGTAAGTTTATTACGTAGATTTATTATAACAAAGAAAACTACCATTTATTTAATCCACAAGATTTACTATTTTCATGTATCTGTTGCGCAAAAATTAGAGAGAAATTGACATGTGCAAAGAAACTGAAATAGCACTTCCCGAAGGCAGTAGATGCTTCTCGCGGTAAAGTCCTGTGCCTGCCTTTAGCGTCACAGAACAGTCACCAATGCCACTGTAGATCGTGTATTTGCTGCCTCTGTCTGTCTGGCTCTTTAACCCTCCGATTGCTCTCACGGAGGGAAAGTTTTGACGAATACATTGAATTCAGTGTGAGCTGTGGCATCGGACTTGTCATAACGAGACTTCTTAATAACTGGGTTAAGAAGATTCAGAGCGAACATCAAGAACAGGGAGAAGCTATACTAAGCGCGTAGTAAGGTGGTTGTCGCATTTCTCTTTGAACAACCAGATAAATCTTTCATAATATAAGGAAAATTTTCTCTTCCTAAAATAAAACTTTTTGACTTCAACACAGATGGCAAAATTATATTGAGCTTTTATACTTGTGAGTATTTGAACTTATTTTACTGTATTGTGAAGAAAGGATTGAAGTTTATTGTTGTTGTTCTTGCGGAAGTCTGCAAGAAAACCAATTTCATATTTTTCTCCTAAATTTGTTTTCTCTTTAGATTTTGATTTGGTAAGATTAATGTGATGTTTCAGCTTATTCCAGATTACACCACTTCAAATATGATTATTCTCATTTTCAGTCACCAGAAGAGAGGAAGGTACTGGTTTTTGATTTTGGCGGCGCCACCTTAGATGTTTCTATTCTGTCTGTAGCAAGAGGTGCATTTGAAGTAAAGTCCACTGCAAACAACACCCATCTTGGAGGTGAAGATATGGATATTAGACTAGTCAATCATTTTGCAGAAAAATTTAAAGCGAAATTCAAGAAAGACTTGAGTGGAAATAAGCATGCAATGTGGAGACTTCGTTCATCATGCGAACGTGCAAAAATAAAGCTTTCTTCTTGTAAACAGGCCAACATTGATTTAGATTGTTTATGTGAAGACATTGACTTCCATAGTTCCATTACACGCGCTAAGTTTGAACATCTTAATGATGATCTTTTTCGCAGCATATTTACGCCTCTTGAAAAGGCTTTGACTGACGCACAATTGAGCAAGGAAGAAATTGACGATGTTCTTCTTGTTGGAGGAACCAGTTGTATTCCAGAGATACAAAAGTTAGTCCAAAAATTCTTTCAAGGTAAAACACTTACCAAATCTATCAATCTTGAGCAAGCAGTAGCTCATGGGGCTGCTGTACGAACAGCACGTTTCAAAGGCGTTGGCTCAAATCAAATTAAGGATTTAGTTCCTCGTGATTTAAGACCGTCATCTTTGGCGGTTGAAACATTACTACGACATGACATAAATCAGCGGACCGATCCTAGATATGACCAGAATGCGGGGCCTAGTTTCGATAATAGTAGTTCGAGTACACAGAATGTAGCCTTTCAAGAGATTCCTGTAAGGTAGGTATCGAGAAGATCTTCGCTAGATCAAGTAAGTAAATTAGCTTAATATGTTATTTCTGTTTTGAGCCGAAATGATAAGTAAACATCTTGGAAGCAAGAATGTTTGCCAGTCATTCCAGCATTGACTTTTATCTCCTTTACAAATAAAGTTATTTGTTGGAAAATGTGCACAATGTTGCCCCTTCAACTACTGATTCTGGAACAAATCTACGCAATGTTGCGGACTGGCTTGGCATTATAGGAAACACAGGTATGTGGTTACATGGAGACCAGGCGATGTTGAAATCAAGTGTTGAATGATACCTTCCCCTAACACACCCAGAAATGCATCTCTTAAGCATCTTTCACTTCTACTAGAGTACTACTCGGTTATTAAGAATGAGAATGGTTCGAAAGTGCTTATCAGTAAGCTGATAGTCTACTCGATGGGTACTAATATTCTACTAAATATATAGTACATTAAATACTGGGCGCCGTGCACGGGCGGAATGGTGACTAAAGGGCCCACCCGGGAATCCAAATAAGCGCCCACCCACAGGTAGCCAAAGGGCCCTCGTGGTAGTAGGCGTTGTGGCGCGTAGGCTCCAAAATATTTTTTAAGTGACTTCAATACCCTTCATGGTAGTGGGTCACATAAATGAACTTGCAAGGGCCCTTAGGATACTCAGGTCTATTTACAAAATATTAAGTAAATATAGTGCTTTAAAATAATATGAATATATTAAAGTAATATGCACTTACCATTAAACTTTACATGGTCCCTTCTTGAGATTTGTGAGGGTGCTACAGTAGCCATTTATGAGTTAAAAAAAACTGCTAATTTTGGAAGGCCTTGATGTTACCAGTAGCAGCTAAATTGGATTAAGTGGTCTTTTTTATTGGGTAACATTACGCTTCCAAGACAGAAGGACCGGCGTGGACCCACCCGGGAATTCCCGGGTTCTCGGCCGGTCGAGTTCGCCCCTGGAGCCATGGGGAAATAAATGACAGTCTGCGTGAAATAAATTTACTGGAGTAACAGCAGGGAATTCGACGTCAAATTTATCAGCTCTAAGGGATCCCTTTGATGTTTCATACGCACCAACTGTGCACTTGTGTGGAGGGCTAGTTATAACCATCATAAACTGAGCAGCGAAATTGATGAAAATTGGTACTTATCAGCATCATGGTAATGTGTCGTCAAGACTGTGCGTCCAACTCACGCTTCACAATTCGTATTGCAACTTGTTACTGTCACTTCAGGGCACTTGAGCGCGCGCTGTTTCTCCGTCAGCAACTCAGGCACAACTGCTGAACTACCTGATGTTGGCCATTCGAAAGAAACTCCAACTTCGTGCGCATGCGCTGGCTCCTGTGTTGCGTTCACAAAACAAATTCTTACGGTACGTCACGGACTGGTTGGTCTATAGGGACTGTTTTGAGGGCATTTCTGATTAGTTTCCTCACAATATTTTTTTCTATTTTTGCGCCGTAATCTCGATTTTCGACCTTATGTGGGCCGGTAAGAATCACTTTTGCTGTTCATTTTAATGATCATTAATAGTCGAAATATAGCCTTAGAATAGTTATTTTTGAAAGATGGTGAAGGAAGAACTCCTATCCCCTGAGTCAATCCCTGTTTGTTTCACCATGTAGAAACTAATGTCCATTTCCTCAGTTGTGGCTAAAGTGGTGTAATAGCATGTTGCAATGTTAAAGGAGTTACTTGTTACTAGTATAGAACAGATTCGTTATTTTCAACCTCCTGATATCAACAATAATTAGTGATGGGCTTCCTTCTCCCCTTCTTTCACGGTATTCGTTTACTGAGGACCTAAAAGAAGCTAATAAATACTATTTTACTACCTTCATTTTATGAACTGTTTCTAATGCGATGATGTATTATGGCTATTAAGAGAATATTAGGCGGAGTCTACTTCTTACTAGAATATTTCAGTGTGGATCGAGGGGTAATAATGCCACTGTCTAGGTCCTAATGTATCTTTTGTGACGCTGAAATTAACGTGCTTGAAGTTCCCCCCCCCCGCCACTTTTCTGAAATTTAACCGAATTTAGCACCTGGTTAGTGCACTAAAATTAAACGCTAGTGCTATCATACCTTAGGGGTTATTAAAGATTTTTGGTGGGGGGACTAACTTCGTACGAAGCTAGCCTCCCTCACCTACTCTCAATTACACAGATTATCACCAAACATAGCACATCGTTAGTGCACTAAAACACACTAAGCACTAACATCAGTTCTAACATAATTTAGGATTTATTCTAGATTTTTGGTGGGGGGTGCGATTTCAGAAATATCAAATTCCATACTAATGAACGTAAAAACATGGGGCAAACGGGAATCGTTAGTTCACTAAGCACTAACGTTAGTGCTACCACGATTTTTGGTGGCGGGGCCAACTTCAGAAGGATCAGAGAGGTTCATTAGGTATTTTGCTACGTAATGGAGAAGAAAAAGGAGAGAGAAAAAAGACAGGGAATGCGAGATACAGAATCTGCTTAAATCTTTCACGAATAAGATAGAAAGATACAAAGAGACGAAGAGAGAAAGAAGAGGGAGGATGAAAGAAAAGAGAGGAAGAAACCTAGAAGAAAAAAACGCAAAAGAACAAAGGAAGAAACTGAGGAGAGAGGGGATGAAAAGGGAAAGGGACAACAAAATGAAGAAGAAGAAACAGGAGCAGGGGGAAAAGAAAAGATTTGTCTCACTCTCTTTCTGAGATAGAGTGCGGAGCGACAGATTCATCTTCTTCCTAATCCTTTTGTCTTTCTTTCTCTCCGTCTTTTCTTCTTTCTCCTCTCCATTTATCTTTTCTTCTTCTTCCGATGTTTTCGGAAACGTCCCGGCCAATTTGACGTGAAGTTGGCCCGGACATTTTCTATTATTATAGCGGGAGAGTGTTCATACTGATTCACTTTTCAGCATAAACTATTAAGTACGTTGTTCTTTTGTTTGTTTTTTTCGGAAGTAAAAGGATGGTATCACGAAGTGTACGTCGGAACTGAAGGTAAAAGAACCAGCTGATTTCTTATTATTATTACCGGTACTATCTTCATACTGATGATGACGTGTCGTAGGACTGGTAACCAAATCTGCCATTGAAGATGATTTTCTCATATTAAAAGGTAATTATCCTATAATCCAACATCATTAATTCTTAATATCTTCGTGTTTGTTTGTCTTTTGATCATTCAGGTTATAATATGCAATAATACTATGCCAATTAGTCTTCTTGCTATCTATTCACTGAACCCCCAGACTTTATTTGATGCATAATTCACGTTGTTCCTATTATCCTTAGTGTCGCTTAGTAATACATTATTATCTTCATTAATGCAGCAATACTTCAACGAATATGTCTTCTCTTCTTTATTTGTGGGAAGTGTACGCATACTTGAGTCTGCCTACAATTCTCTACATTTTAGCCCAAGAACGAAGGGTTCAGCTTTATTCCGTGAGAACTTACCCATGTTCAAAGATAACGCTGCAATTTCCGACGACGGCCATATTGATGACGTAATAATTCTGAGACTATCCACCGGATTTTGGGGGACTTTTCAGGTAGAGATGAGGATCGACCAATGAACAACGTCACAAAGTTTCAGCTTTATATAAATTACTTAAGGTTTGATCAAAATTTGAGCTAAATTGACTGGACGAGTCGACTATAAGTTTTCCAGGTTAAATATCCTTGGTGAATATGCTGCATCCAGCAAAAAATTTAACCATGCATGCTGGATATTCGAGCGAGCACATTGTGCTGGTATCCAGCCTAATTTGCTGGATTCAGCAAAACAGGTTTCAAAACCGACCATGCATACTTGAAAATTTTGCTGGATCCAGCATGTATTATGCTGGTCCAGCTAAGATCTTACAGCAAACATTTTAACCTGGGTTTTTTAGTGACAACACATAAAGACATTGTTTTATTTCCATCGAATTTCTAAGGTATGATAGCACTAACGTTAGTTTTTAGTGCACTAACCAGGTGCTAACTTCGGTTAAATTTCGCAAAAGTGGGGGCCAACTTCAGGCACATCTGAAATTAAGAATTAGCGATTCCTAATTTTGTCTTTAGCGACAGAAAATGTTTCTCCATCATTGGTCGTAATATGTAACGATTATGGTGCTGTTTGCGACCTTTCTTATATCAGCTTGATTTCGACGATATGAATTTTAGCGCGCCTCGTCATTCGATAACCGGAGCACGTGTCTAGGCGCACTACTGACCACTATTAATGGGAAAATTTCATAAATATAATTCTTGTGATTTTTCTATCCAGAAGCCACCGAAAGATCTGAGAAACAGTCATAATTTTCAGGTTTTAAGTATTTCGAGAAATTTATATATTTAGACTACTTCAAATATTTAGTTTTTGAAGTAATGGGAACTTGTAGTTCTAAGCAGCAAATTCTACCTGCTGGTAGGACTAGTTTACGTAAACAAAAGTGAAAAGGTTCCAACATACAAGCAGTGAAATACATGTGGGAGCCATTGAAGCAGTTTGAAGCCAGACAACTGTTTTCGACTGTCTGAAATAGAAAAGAGTTTTGCTTTTGACTAGCTTTTGCTATCAACTCTTCTTACAGTTGTCTCTATTTAGGGAGGAGTAGTACGCTAAAGCTTTGTTTCCTGTTGAATTAAATTTATACATGGTGAAATACAGTACACAACAACGAGTATTTCTTGTTGATAGCGTTCAAAAGAGAAATTGTGCGAAAATTGTGTACACAAAAGTGGGCATGTTTTGTCTGATGATTCCTTCTCTTTCGAATAGAAGAATAAACATGCTTATTTTCAGTGTCAACAATCCTTACAATTGAAGCGTCTAGTGCAAAAGGATGAATGAATGTCTAGAAATGACGAGAATACACTAGACGGCTCAGAATAATGAGACGATTCCGTTGGTGTATCATTAAACGTGCTAAAAGGAATGCGTTGGTACCGTGCTGTCGTCATTTTAAGATAAGGCAAACAATATAAGAGGTTGGAAGGTCTAGGTTTTCAATTCTAGTTTTCTCAATACTGATAAAAGTGCACATTCGTCGTTTCCCCCTCTGGATGCTTCAATTTTATTCAAACCTGGGAGGAAAATATGCTTTCATTGAACTTAGGTAATTGCTCAGCTCAGCGAGTAAGACGTAAGTATGTGACCCAGTCAGTCCACACATACACAAGGCCAATTTGAAAAGTATCCGACCATAGACCAGGAAAATAAAACTGCATACCTGGTGGTGTTTCAATTGCTGATCATCTTCCAAATAGGACCTTCCAACTTCCATACACGTAACCCAACGGTTTTACCATTGCTGGAAGTATGAGTGGAACACCTTCTTTCGAACTACTGTCAACGTCGCCGTCGCGTTATACATGATGTCCTTTCGGATGTCAAAGCGGGTACCTTTGGTTGTCGATTGGACTTTAGGTAAACGTCAGAAGTCACAAGGAGCCATGTTCGGGGAGTCCTTTATTTGCCAGGAGAAAGTTGATCAAGTTGTAACAGCTCGCCTTGGTACTCTACCTCTCATTATGAGTACCCCTTGGAGAAACGGTTACTGAATTGTTTTGTTTATTGGCAAAGTTACTTTTACTATTTATTAATAGTTTCCATCAATAAATCATGATATCTGATAATCTATACTAGGCGCTCGATATATGTATATATATCATTTTTTTTTACCTTTAGTGCAAAGTAATCTAAATTATTCGTACAATTTGCTAATCAGATATATAGCTGTCAATTTACACAATAATATACTTCCCCTAAAGTGTAAACATGTATTTCTACGTAATTTATTTACTTGCGACTAGATAGCATTGCTACTGGGGCATTCTCGCGCAGGCGCATTACTCCTTAAACAGTAAATATTACTCCTTAACCGTAAATAAGACTGACAAGGCGCTGATTTCCAATTACCAATTTGGCGTATTGGTAGCAAGCATGTCGGAAAACTAATACGGTGAACCTGCGATCGAATCCTGGTGGTTTTGTTTGTATTTTTTAAAAAAAGAAAAATAACTTTTCTTTCTTTTTACATTATTTTCTTTAGTTCACAATGGTTTGTGGTGTCCTCAAATCTTACAACGTTAATTTAACTTATTTCCCGACGTCATACAGTGATGAAATTTTGCACAGCGACGTAAGTCGGGTGACAATATAATATTATATTGTTACTTTCATATATGCTTTTCTTTTTAGTCATGCATATTTTTTTTTATTTTTCAGTACGAATTGTTTAAGAAAAGAATGTATTTAAAAAATGTTTTTATTCTTTTTTCATATATATCCGCCCATTAGGAAATTTAATAAAAATAGTGATCAAAGGTACGTGCATGTTAGGTAAGTCAGGTACGGTGTCTGTCTAAACCAATATGAACCAAATTTTCGGTTCTAACTAAGTTTTTTACGCTTAATAATGCTGTGTGGCCCGTTGTTTTTATTTATGTCTTAATTCTGGCAAAAAATGTAAACATTATTTGCAGTTATTTTCTATTCTAATCAGAGTACGATATACTCTTACATCAGTAATTCAGGAATTAATACTTATATAAATAATCGAGCAACACAGCGATAAGAAGCATATAACACTAAGTTAGAACTGAAAATTTGGTCCACATTGGATTAGACTGGAAATGGAGAAACGAGTTTAAATATTTGCTCTGGCGTCTATCTTTCAACACTAAGCAGTCACTCCAGTATCGTTTACGTAGAGCTCGATGAAGTATCCTTTGTTATTTTTTTCATCTTCCATAATCGTTCTCTTCTTCCATTTCCTCCATAAACAAGGCTAAAATGCATTTTGGTCCAAAACGTTAAATATTGTTTTCATAAAACAATATATATATATATATATATATATATATATATATATATATATATATATATATATATATATATATATATTATATACAGGGGTTGGACAAAAATCTAAAAACACGTCATACAGGACACGTGGTGTGCAAGTGGTGCGGTAAAATGGGCGACCTGACAGACGCCCGGCTGGTTGGAGCTTCAGTGACAACAATGGCGACCATTGTGGGGGTATCGACAGGTACTGTATCCAATGTCACGAGGGCATACACAATGCATGGGCAAACAACGTCTGCAAAGCACAACAGCGGTCGAAAGACAATCCTGTCCGATAGGGACAGGAGGGCATTAAAGCGGATTGTAGCAGCTAAAAGGCAGACCACTGCAATTAAAATTACGTCTGAACTCAATTCCGGCCTACAGAACCCGGTTTCATCAAAAACAGTGCGACGGGAACTTCATAAAATGAAAATTCATGGCAGGGCCGCGATCGCCAAACCTCTGGTCACAGCAGTAAATGCGAAGCGGCGTATCCAGTGGTGCAAGGACCACAAGGAGTGGACGCTTGATCAGTGGAAACACGTAATGTATTCCGATGAATCGACCTACACCTTGTTTCCAACAACCGGTCGTGTTTACGTATGGAGAACACCGTCGCAGGCCTATGATCCAGACTGTCTGCGCCCAACTGTAAAGCATGGGGGTGGTTCTGTTACAGTATGGGCAGTGATATCGTGGTTTTCTGCAGGTCCCATCATAGCCCTGCATGGAATGATGAATGCTAAGGCGTATGAAGCCATTTTGGGGGACCAGGTTCTACCCATGGCCCACACATTGTTCCCGGATGGTGATGGCATCTACCAAGATGATTTGGCACCCTGTCCCACTGCAAAAACGGTGCAATCATGGTTTGAGGAGCATGACCAGAAGCTATCACACTTCCCCTGGGTCCCACAATCACCAGATCTGAACATCATTGAGCCATTGTGGTCTGTGTTAGAAAGGTTTTCGGTCTCATTACCCTCCACCATCATCCCTTAAGGAACTGGAGCATGTTTTGGAGGAAGAATGCTACAACATTCCACACACCACGATTCAGGATCTGTATACGTCCATTCCACGTCGTATCCAAGCTGTTTTGGACGCAAAAGGAGGCCCCACACCATACTAGGTATGATTTTCACACTTTTTCAAACATTTTAGATTTTTTTGTCCAACCCATTTAAATATATATATATATATATATATATATATATGAGCTCCTGCGTAGCCTAGTCGGTAGCGCGCTCGACTTCAATGCGAGCGGTCCCGGGTTCGATTCCCGATGGGGGCTCAAATATTTCGGTGTTGACCCAGCATCGTGAGGACAATTGGGGAGCTGCTGTGAATAAAAGACAGTGGCGATCACAGTGAGAGCTTCGGCTCTCCTCTCCCAACCCGTCTGGTCAGCGTGGGAGCAGTAGACCAACTCCTCCCTTCGGGGAGAGGCCTCATCCACTAGTGGATTGAATATGGCTGTGATTTATTATATATATATATATATATATATATATATATATATATATATTTAAACTAGTTCTTTCGCAAAAAAAACAACATAAAATTGATACACAAAGTAAGTAATATACACCATGATATGAGGCATTTCATCCGTTACAAAATGCGAGGAATTACCCTGGGCGTTATCGTGATGCACGCTCACAGGTCTGGTCCTTTGCGATGAACTGCATAACGTAGGCGAGGGCCTTCTAGCACTTAACCGTGGTGGACAATGCCAATCTCCGCTTGTCACTCTCTGTCGACGTGAGGACATCTTTCAACCGATTGCACCGCTGTTTTACTTGTTTATTCCCCATGGCATCGTCGCCAAAAGCTTGTCGAACCTTCCGTATTGTTTCTGCTTGTCTGTCTCCACGTTTTTGGCAAAACGTGATGCAATATCGTTGTTCCGTATGTTTTGCCTAGAATCGAATTGCGACGAAGGAGAACAACACGACATTCCACTGTGGCTGCTTAACGAATTCTGAAGCAAGCAAGGTTCATGTCACCCAGCACGCATGCGCGTGAGGGATACGTGCACCACTGTATGCAGTGTTACCATCCAACGTACACTTCTTTTCTCTGAAAAAAGTATGGTCGGATACTTGTAAGATAGACCTTGTATAAACCTTTTTAAGCTTATATAAAAGGTTTCGATATGGTAAACTACAATATGAGTGAGATGAACCAATAATTAATCTACCTATGTATTGCTTTAATTCTTTTTAATTAATTATTAAAATATAGCCATAGGGACTCATACAATAGGTTTATAATAAATTAGTATCGTAATAGATTCTAATAAACATATGATTCCTCTCGTAATATATTAGTAATAATGAATAACTAATTACAGCCTCAATTCATTATACGTTTGCGAAAGAACGTGCTACACGACCAACCAAATCCTGTCGGTGACGTATCTAAATTCTCTCCATTTTGTCGGGCATACAAAAGAAAATTTACATCAACTTATTTGGACGTGCTTACAAAAATTGAAATTAACATATTCTTGTTACTATCGGGTTTAGGGTTTTGTGAAGTGATGAGGTGGATCGCATACTACAGTTCTAGGCTGTTAGAGTGGGGATGGAATAATATGTGCAATGTTCCTTAGTGGAGGTGTTCCGTAGTCCATCAGCAGCAACTGACGGTTAGAGCTGATTGAAGCGGTTTTGTATTGAATAGAATTTCTTAGTTTTATTCTTAACTTCTTGTTGGAAACAAACAAGTTACCATCATAGTAAACTACAATACAAAACAACGAGTTCTCCATGTTGAGAGTTATTTCTTAAGAAAGAAATCGTACAAAAGATGTGTACAAGTTTCGACATCATTTCCTGATGCTACAGTTCGTTCTGTAGCACATTATCTGTAATTAAATCAATTCAAGCTTACTTTCCTTTAGTGAGAAACAACGTATAAAATTTCTGATTCTGTCCTCGCGCTAATAACGTTTCTAAGAAAGTGCGTGCTTCCTACTTCCATTTCAATTCCATAAACATACAGAATCGTCACTATGTAAGCGAACCTAGGATATAATTAACTGAGCACTTTCTTTCGTAAACGAACTTATTATTCCGATCTAGCCTTGTATATTTCTGCTGTTACGCAGCTATGCCATTTTAAAATGCAAACAAATTCTTGAAGCCGGAAGGACGTTAGCAACATTTACCTTATTTGGTATTTGTCCTTGCACTAAGTTCTGTCATGAATGTAGTGCAAGAACTGCTGCAAAATAAGAAGAAAAAATTCATTTTACCACGGAACTCTTACCTCACCGTTCACGCAGAACAAAGTTGATATAATTATGTTTAGTAGCTGTTTCTACTGTATTTTCAATGCCAAAGTTCTCTTTACAGTAAACCCAAAGTCAAAGTACCTGCAGTGGGAATTGACCTAGGAACCACGTATTCCTGTGTAGGAGTGTTTGAGCACGGAAAGGTCGAAATTATAGCCAACGAGCAAGGCAATAGAACTACCCCAAGTTATGTGGCATTCACCCAAGAAGAACGCTTGATTGGCGATGCTGCGAAAAGTCAAGTTGCCCTCAATCCAGAAAACACAGTTTTCGGTAAGTACAAGTCCCTGTAGTACTAAATATGTACGCTATTAGCCTAATGCGAGAATAGAGTAATTAGTGGTATAGAAAGGTACCGGTATCCATTTCAGTTAGTAATTTCTAATTTGATGTTTTACCGAAACCCCGATATTGAACTATTATTTTAAAATCGCCTTTTTTCCTCAGTCGATAAAAACTACTTTCCAAATATTGTTTTCCACCTCAAATAGGGTTGTCAACTCCAGGTTTTCTAAACACCAGACATATCTATTTAAGGGAAATAGGAGTAAAGAAGAACAAGGGGTAAATGGGAGCAATAAATCTCACTCACTAAATATACAGCAGAGGAAGAAAGTTCTCTACCTATGTTTCCTATTAGGCTTATTCGTCAAAAGAGCACTTTGTGTTAGTTGAAAATTGTATGTCTATTTAAAAAAACTTATTTCAGTTTGTGTAGCGACTTGTTTGACCCCCCGTAGAATTTACTGTAATCATTCAGGCGACATGAAACTTAACTTTTAGAGAGTGTCTTTTAAGCTGAACAAGGCATGTTAAGAAATATCACTGTGCTACATAAATCCTCCAAAAAGAGGCTTTTGACCATGCAAAGTCATTTTATTTTGTTTATTTTGTTCTATTAGCAACACTTACTAGCCGGCAACGCGGGGGAGGGGGCTTTGGTTCAAGGGGGCCTACTTACAAAGCTTAGTTTCGAAGTTTCGTAACTTGTGGGAAGCATTCTGTGTTGTCGCGGTAGGGCCCACACGCCCTTAATTTCCTTACTCTAAAGAACGCTTTTCCGCAAGAACAAGAAATATTGGAGTTGAATGGGATACATAGGAGTGTGATATGTTCGTAGATATGTTGAATATGGGAGAAAAGGAACATTGATTATTCAATAAATATCCACCAATTATATAGCTGTATTCAGTATATAACGAAGTTTACCATAAATCATACAGCAGAGATGTTAGACAGAAAGTTCAAACTCTGAAAATAAACTTTTGGTTGGAAACAACTAACAAACCAGGGTTAAGCTTATGTTTAATGACGTGTGTAGCTTAAGTATTTTGTTCCTTAAATTCACGTTAACTTTTTGCGTTTCCTTATAGTTAAGTCTGTAGAGTGTTAATATATCTATTGTTTTTAGGTGTGAAAATTTATACTGTGCATTAATTAAGCTTGTCAGCCAAGAGAAGTATTTTGTTTCTTAAGTTACTATCTACCTTTTTTATCTTTTCTTGGTCAACTACACGTTCTGTTTCCATTACAAGAGTTAAAACCATCTTTTGACTTAGATATTTGATTTATTCACAATGTTTCATCGGGTAATAGTTTCAGAACAGAGAATACATTTTATTTTGATTCTGTGTACATTTCTTACTTGTTTACTGATTTAAAAAAATACCTAATAAAAACTGGATACCATCTATAGAGAATAGAAGATATCATCACCTTGGAACCAGAAGGTTCTATGTCCACTTTTTGCAAAATGGAGTTAACACTGCAGTCAAAGACTTTGTACTGAAGGGCATCAACCCCGAAAATATATCACAAAAAGACCTCCAAGTGGATAGAAATGTTCGACATGGACCTTTAAACTTTAAGACTATTTTCTTTTCTCTCAAAAATAACAAAAGTGGACATAGTACCTTCTGGTACCAAGGTGATGATATGTTCCCGTATACCCCAATCTCTCTAAAAGTGGATTATTCTAGTTTTTTTTTTTAATTTAAAAATAATTCCAGAACAACAGCTGAAAATTTTAACGAAAATTCATTGATAGCTGTAGATAGGTAATAACCTAAGCAGTTGGTTAAAGTTAGATTATACGGAAAGTGTTCATTTTTACCTTAATTATTCTTATTTCAGTTTGTAAACAGAACATACAACACACTAAGAATAAGTACTGCACCCCACCACATTATTTCAAACAAAACTTGAGTTGGAAAGCGACATACGAAATTCACGTGGTGTTTGTTTATAACCTCAAACGTTTACTGGTGTAAGGGACATACAAAATGAAACCTAGTGGTGGGTCTATAAATATAACGGTAGAGGAGGCTTACGAAAAGTTATCCAGGGCAAGGCTTGCACTTCAGAAAAATGTCCAGAGATTTTATTATCTCACTACCAATCAACTTAAGTAATTAAAAAATCTTTACCGTTAAGAAGAAAATGAAATGAAAGCAAAAGTTATATTTCAGTTATAAATGTCGGACTCAAATTACAGCCGAAAATCATATGCTAATTACACCAAAGATAGCTGAACAATAAAATATAAAGAAACAAATTTACTTTGAATTGTAGTTGTTATCACTATTTGCATGATTAATCATTTTCCTTTTAATACGTCATAATCCATCTACTGCCTCCATCTTGCTATGATATCTAATACAGCTGCGTAAATTAAATTATGGTTAAAAATAAAATAAGTGATACACAAAATATGAATATTCACTATTATGGCAAATACAGCGCATTTCTCAAGGTGAGAAACAAAATTTAGTGATCAAGGGAGGGGATGGTGTAATGGAAGTAGACATTTTTGGTCCAAAATAGTTAGAGTAGTATCCTATTGCAGGAAATATTAACCAGACCATTAGAAATATGCACATTGTTATTGAACCGGACAATTACCCTAAACCGGACTGTTGGCAACCCTATCCTAAAAAGATAAATGAAGAATTGGGGTACCGGCACTTCTTATATTTGACGGCGTCTTGGATTCGAAGAAATACAGACGTATTTTATTTCGATTAAAGTATGTCCGCTATGTAGTATTGCTGAATCAAATTAGCATTATAAAATATTCCAATGTAAAGTCCTATGGCTTCTCGTACCGAATAATCGTGTCACAAATGGAAGAAGAACGGCTCTCCCTAGCGACTCCATAACAAAAGGATTTACTTTGTGATCATCCTCATGTTCATTCGTCTACATATCCTAAACGAAGCCCCGTATACTTACCCCGTGTAGTTACTTCGTTCAGTGTGTGTCGACCCTAAACAATGTGATTCATGTAATCACCGATTTAATTAATAAACATATACGAGAGCCTGCCGTGCGAACGATTGAATCTGTTACAACTAAACTTGATATAATGATGTAAGTGCTAACATTCGTGTTTTAGCCATTACAAAATGTCATGTAGCTAAATTACCGTTTCCATGGTAACTGGACTCAAACATTAGACACATATCTATCATGTGAGAATGGTTAAACAAATGCAATCGAAACATATGCTGATAGATCGCACTACTCTTAATTACTTTTGCTATGTTAGAATGTTGAAAACTCATTATCGTGTTAAAGCAACGAGATTCAGTTATTAAAATTATATTCAAGCGTGGCGTGGGGATAATTGAACCTATTAAACCTAAAGTTTGCACACTGATAAACACGACTTTGGAGGCGACATTTGCGTCAGTAATGTACTCACTCTTTGGATCAGCAGTTCTTATAAAGTTTCTTAACCAATCTTAGTTACTTTGTGTCAAAGAGATTAAGCATATTAGAAAAGAGTGATTTCTAGACACATGAAACGTGTTTTCTAGTATTGTCCAATGATCTTTTAATTATGGTTTCAGATGCAAAACGACTCATAGGCCGCAGATATGATGATGCAACAGTTCAAGAAGACATGAAGCATTGGCCCTTTCTGGTGATCAGAGATGGTGCAAGAGTAAAAATCCAAGTTCAGTACAAGGGAGAAACCAAAACATTTTATCCGGAGCAAATCAGTGCAATGGTGCTAGAAAAGATGAAGGAAACGGCAGAATTGTATCTTGGACACCCCGTCACAGAGGCTGTTGTAACAGTTCCTGCGTACTTCAACGATGCTCAGCGAAATTCAACAAAAGTCGCAGCAGAAATTTCTGGCCTTAATGTTCTTCAGATCCTCAATGAACCAACGGCTGCTGCAATTGCGTATGGATTTGATAAACAGGTATTTCTAAGTATGACTTTATCCATTCATCTTCCTTGTAAGTTATGTGTGGGAAATATAATCATTTGATGCCTGTATTGCATTTTTTAACTGGTATTACGTTCCAGTGAGGAGGAAGCGTGAAAATGCTAAATGGCCTCATGCTGTTCTAAGGGTCACTTCTACAGTCGATTGCTAAACTTCTAGTCAGCGCTAAGTTGAGGCCAACACTCATTTTGCGTACTCTCATTGGCCAAAATCAGACTTGGTCGATTGTAGAACTGACCCTTAGATTCACGTTGACACCCGCGTGAATAAACACATGCCATCAAATTAATAACTGGTTGTGCCGTTACATGTATCATGATGTATGGTAGACGAATACCTGGATCGAAACAACAAGAACAACAGCAATTAAAGTCATGTAAGATTATGCCAAAAGTCTCTTCGTTTTGGAAATGCAGATGCTCCAACTCGTACCCAAAATGTACTTCCTACAATGGTAGCTAAATAAGTTTAATGTTTCTGGTATATACCAGGGTGAGTCATATGTTCGTAGCGTTTTCATGGATAATGTGCAGCACCCGCCTCCCCCTGTACCACAGAAGCCTATTCGACGAAGTACATCCCATCACACTGTATGGTCCTTCTCCAACGTTCCACCAGTGACACAAGCCCCTGACGATACCAGGCTGCCGGCTTTGAAGCAAAGAACTCAGTAATGCCAGTTGTCACATCATCCACGGAATGGAATTGTCTGCCCCGCAGGAAGTGTCCCATGGAACGAAACATATGAAAATCAGATTGCGCAAGGTCGGGACTGTAGGGTTTATGTGGTAAAGTGTCCACGCCATCCATGTCTGCAATGTGCTGGCCGACTCTTCTTGACCTGTGGCATAGAGCGTTGTCAAATTGGAGGAGCAGTCGCTTTCGGTTCACCAGTGCTGGATTACGACGGCGCACAATGTCGTATACCCGTTGTAGCTGTTCAGCATACAATGTCCCATCTACGGAACGAGCTCCCAGTGCACCGGACCTTTGAAATTCCACCACACACACAGCATTTTCTTCTTTTCAAACCTCCCTCTTTGAACCCTCGTTACCTGGTCGAAGCCATTGTTTCCCGGTGTCAGGATAACGACGAAAGATCCACTTTTCATCATTCGTGATGATCCGCCGCCAAAACCTGTCGTCAGTTGGGTTTCGAAGCAGTTCTTCACACAGGGTCACATGTTGTTGAGCTTGAGCGGGAGTCAAATCATGGGGAACCATTCTCGGTTGCCTGGAGCGAAACCCAAGTTGATGCAGATGACGAACGACACTGGTTTGTGATGTCTCGACCTCATCTGCCAGCTGAAGGGTACTGGTTCCTGGGTTTCCTTCAACAGCGTTCAGGAGGGCATCGATATCCGTCGTCACAGGGCGTCCACTCTTGGGCTTGTCATCGAGACTGGTGTCACCAGACCGCAAACGTTGAAACCACTTTCTAGCTGTGGACGGGTGGGCAGTACCTTCACCTTGTACGGCACAAATTTCCTTGGCTGCTGCTACTGCATTCAACCCCTTTTTCCGGTAATGGCGCAGAAGCACACGACACACAAGTTTCTCCTCAGCCATTGTCCTACGAACTGTGTATTCAACGCGTAGTTTCTCCCTCACACAGTTAGCGCTGTGATCAGACAGACACGTGACACGCTTTCTGCCACCACCACCTTCACCTGTTATACACGTTACATATGGTTTTCCGGCATCGAGTGGGCGGGGCCACCCAACGCTACGAACATATGACTCACCCTGGTAATATACGATGTATTAAAGGTTTATTGTTGGAAGTTTACTTTGTATGTATACAGTAGATATTAGGGGGATAAAGATGTCATATCATTGTATTGACAGTATTGT
The DNA here is from genome assembly GCA_022664845.1 of Lepisma saccharinum. Classification (NCBI taxonomy): domain Eukaryota; kingdom Metazoa; phylum Arthropoda; class Insecta; order Zygentoma; family Lepismatidae; genus Lepisma; species Lepisma saccharinum. Next base: position 47,675 of record JAGDQP010007459.1, on the reverse strand, counting down.
TCATGTATTGACAGTCATGTGTTCTAAGAACCTTAGAGTTCTAGTAAACAGATGTAGTATTCACAGGCCTGTATACGCTGACTATTTTTAGGGTCAGCTTGTGAATTTTAAATCCGAGATACAACCCGACTCCAAATTACTTGGTCCGAGTCCCGTTTGAGCCTGAAATGAGCTTAAATTACATAAATTTATCGGTTACCGGAAAATTATGTTTTTAATTATCTATTTTTGTACAATATTTCAATCTGAGTTATTCTTCACTAGCAATATAGTAAACAAATGGTTGCTCATCACAAACAGTTGGTCGCGGTTTTCACGAAGTGATGATTTTTTTAGATTTTTCCGGCTTCCGATCGCAGCGGCACTGTCCTGATAACTATAATAGTAGAGAAATTATCAAGACGAGGATTTAATCCTTTAAGTTTAATTGTTTGTCAACTTACAGTCTTCCATACATTGTTAAACAAAGGTTTTCTACGAAAATTTTATACGTTAAATATATTTTTGTTCAAAAATTCCCTTTACATGACCGAGAACCAGCATGACTTTATATATTATAGTGGTAACAATTGCAAATGGTATAGCTTTTTAAAAAGAGGTTGGAAGCATTGAAAAAACTGAACAATTTGCGTTAGGTACAGTAGTTGTTTTCCAGAACATGTTTCCCCCTTCAGTTAGGGATATCACATAGATTGCTTTGGACAAATCGAACTGTTAATATTTAAGTATATCTTGTTCCTTTTCTAGGTCGATAATTGTAATGCGAATCAGACAGCTAGCGATACAGATCTAACTCAGTCAATGGAGGAGTTACCACAGACTTCCCAGGTGTCGAAGGAGGAGATCAAATCAGACATTCCTCACACAGGAACATCCACAGATATTCAGATGGAGGAGTCTACTTCCGATAGGAAGGTAAGTGTGCAAATAGTCGTAAGTAAAGAACCACATCAAGATTGATACTAAGCGATTCCATGTAGAATACAATTAATTACTCTCAGAAGCGTAGATGTTACCTATCGTAATTCGATCTTAAGGTTGAAGGTGATGAATAGTACAGTAGCGAGTGTTCCTGTCTCCATTATCTAATAGGAGTAGGAACAAGTGAAGAACAATTCTTATTCGGAAACTCAATAACAGAATAGCGATGTATTTAGGGACATAAAAGACATCGCAGACATTGTTGGGAAACAAACAATGTAACGGATAATCTTACAGTAAAGACTTAAATTCATAAATGTCTAAAAGATCCCACACTGAAATAGATGTGATATTACCTTTCGCCATTGGATGTCTATTAGTTTTGTAAGATGTAAGAATATGCAAGTGAAAAGGATATCTATATAAGTGAATCCTTTCATTGTTAATTGAAGATACAAGAGTTGTTAAAAAAGAAATCGATTTTTTAAATAGAGAAGATGATAATACTCATCACTTAGACGGGCCTGTCCAAAATACTCTCCTCCACTATACATGCACCGCTCCCAGCATTTCTTCGTTTTGAAATCCCTGTTGGAACTCCAGTATAGAAATGGCATGGAGGTCCCGTAGCGATTTCTCCTAGATATCCTATGATCTGGAATCTTTGACCTTTTAGGATTAATTAGTTTAATGTTTATACTTAAGCAAGAGGAAGTAGACGTTTCGTGCCAAATTAGGAAAGTATGTGAGTTGTGGCACAAGAGATGTCAGATGTATTTGCCAAAATCTCCCAGACAACTAGTAAAGAATGGGTTCGTGCTTTATCGTAAAGAACCATCCAGGTCTTGTTTTGTCTCATCTATGGACTCTTGCATTCCACCTTTTATCGAAATCGTTGTATGACGCTAACTTAGAATGCTACATACATTGTGGAATCATTTGGCACGAATTCCCCTGCGAGACAAAGAAGGGGATTAACATTATTTTACTGTGGGATTTACTCGCTCAAGATTCTTTGGTCCATGGTTACGATTGACTGATCCACTTTGATGATTTCACCATCGTTTCCACATAGTATCCGTAAGCTATAGGACAATTGGGTCAACATTCTCTCGCCTTAACTCTTCACATGACATGACACACTTCTTACTCGGCTGTTAACAGACGTTGCACAAACTTAGCAGCAACAGGTCCCATCTGTAGTTTTTGTGTCAAAATCGTGTGATCCGAGTCTGTACTTGTGTTTAGTTTAGTAGCAACTTCACATACGATGAAACGACGGTTCCACGGATGGCTTCCTGCACCCTTTCCATGAGATCGCTAGCTGTAGAAGTCGACGGCTGTTCTGACTGCATCATCTTTGATGGAGGTTCGATTGGAAACATCTGTGCTGTTCGTAATATTATGTTCGATCTAAACATTCATCAGCGTAAAGTTGATGCAACATGTTGAAGGTCTTTCTGAAAGTTTTGAGCAATTTGACACTGAAATTGGTATATAGTTGCTGCTCTTTAAATTTCTTCATGGTCGGGTAACTGACAATAGCCACTCACACTCAACACACCTGAACGCACAGTGCGGCCGATTCTAAAAAAGCTGACCAGGTTTTATCATGTTGGGTTGGTTACAGTACATCTGTAATGGTCAAATTACTTATGAAAGTGTTTGTTTCCTTTAACTGTCCCAGAATAGGAGTCGCAAAGCTACCTTTGTTCGATTGGCATCGATTGTGTTACTGAGGCAGGAAACGACGCACGTGTTGAAAGTTGTATAAAAACTTTAGATTGAAGCAGATCATAATCAAATAAAATGGAATCAACGTCTGAAATTTCATAGAATATAAAAAAGGTACGAAATAATAATTTATCAAATGTAAATTATTAGTGAAACAATAATTGTTATTGATTTTTATTAATTCAAAGCATTAAAATACGATGTTATTATGAAAAAGTTACTCCGCTGTTAGACTTATTGTAAGTTAGATTCAAATGTATGTTCATCAATGTAAAACAAAAAGAAAATATGCCCGAAGTTGCCCCTGTTTGTTATTCAATCGTTTCAAAATGGTGGACCCAAAAATCCATTTTCCACAACGTTTGAGCTAGAGCTACGAAATTTGGCAAAAAGGTGTATTATCACGAGTAGTTTAGGTAAATATTACATGTTGAGAAAGTCACCTTAATTGATTTAAAATGACCGCCCAAAATCCAATCAGGAATCGTTTATTTAAAAAAAAACATCATATTTCATTATAAACAATTATCATTTGAGTATACGCTAAAATGTTATGTTGAGGGGATTCAATTTTGCAAGACTTCAAATTCGTAATCAGCGACCCAAAAAACCATGAACATATTCATTTTAGTAGTAGCATGATGTACAGGCTGTTTTACGAATAGGGGTTGTCAGTAGGGGATGAAGGGGGTTTCATTTTGCAGCTCTGACTTCAGATTCATAATCAGCGACCTAAAAACCTGAGTACAAAGTTTGAGATCATTCAGTTGCGTTTTAGACTTTTGGCCAGCTTTTTGGAATCTGCCGCACTGTGGAACGTAAAGCGCGCTACTCCCTACTGCAGTTATCAGCAGCTTTGAAAACTGGGCCAGTTAATGGCTAAGAACACTGCTAAGCGCCACTACTTGTCGGTTCTCTTCCACGAATATATATACAAATTTTACAACAAAAGTTCACGTTCTTTTTGGATAGGACCTGAACCAGTGGTGTCTTTTTGACATATTTAATGATCTGTTTAAAAGTATTAATTTTTGTGATACACTGTAGGAGATTTCCTGCATACAATACAGTTGAGTAGACAACGACTCTAAAGTATTGTACGGAGTCATTAAATTTAATTTATTGATTCGTTTTCATGCAGACTTATTCTATACAAACTCTCCCCATATAGCAACTCTGTTAAATAAACCCAACTTATACAGACGTACACGTAAGAGGTCAACCTTGTAGATTCTCAGTAAGGTCACCGAGTTCTTCTATGCCAATGATAATTCTCTTTCGGGTACCGATAGTACCTCGCACTCGGTCCGATTGTGACAGCCAAGCAATTCATCTTGCTAATTATAAGTCCAAATTGCAGAAGACTGTCATGGAACTAGAGTCTTAACTTCTCCCTTCGTTTAAAGAATTTAGATAGCGTATGAGCTCATACAAATTATCTAAGAGCATTACATAAAATGAATTCTGCATTATTACGTAAAATGTTTACTTTGGGTCCTAAAATACATCTATTCATAAAATGTAATGATCCAATTTCTTAATCATAAAACAAATTATTATATCATCTAGGTATCTTCTAAAAGTTCATGTACAGTATTAGGCTAGTATTAGGACTTTTATGTAAATTAGTTCCATGATCTTAATACAGCCAAGATCTTATCCGTAAAGTTTTTACACATTAACAAAATGCATATGAAGCACAGGGAAAGAACGTGCTTCGTGCATTTTCTTGACTTTGGAGAAGTGAGTTTTAAAAGTACATAATTAGCATTACGTACACCTGTACATCAGATAGATGAACATTTGCTTGTCACAGACGGACTATGCTCATTCCATTCATGCATGTCTTCAGAGAACAAACAAATGGCACTCTTATACTAATTTGTCGAAAAATAGACAAAGTACCTCCTTTTCCTGTGGCCTTCATATCGTGTAAGCTTTCGAACTTCATAATACTACTTCACACCGAAATTGACAGATAACTGATCCTCGTCTTTCACTATTAGCTAAAGTTGCAAGTGAGATAATTCAATTTAAATTCTAACCACAGATCATTATTACTTAATTTGGCTAAAAGCACGTGTTGCCATTGAGAGCAGGAGAACTATTACATTGCTGTTATATATATGCACTTAAAATATATTACAAAGAAATTTTTTGTTAGTTTAAAATTTCGTTTCATTTGCATTTTGCAGTATATTCCCTGAGAAGCTTTGTTGAACAAGAGTTGAACATATATTTCTTATTTTCATACACGACGTACGAGGGACGAATAGAAATGTCATATCATGATTTACTTTCAGTCAAACTTCGGACTTTAGACGAAAAGTTTCAAAAAATTTTCAAGTAAACTTGTTTTGTGGTGAGAGATCACTTCCCGAAATTTGTCGGTGTTGTTTTAAAACACGGTCACATATAGTTCAAATTGGCATAAGATGTGCCAGTTAGTAATTAATTAGCTTGCTTTTATGCATAGTGAACTAAAATATTTTCAATAATTTGATCAAAATTATTCACATTGAATTCATTTGAATTTCGTTTAAGACCTACACAGTTATGGCTCAGGCCGAGGTTACCACCTTCATGTCTATCTAATAACTTCAGGACTTCCTGCTGAGCCTTTTAGAAGATAAAATATCCTAAATATATGAAAGTTTTGTTGGATACGACCGAACCATTCAAAAAGTATCACAAACCTATTTTGATCAAATTTTACAAAGCTGTTTTGTCCAATGTATACTCAGATTCTGTCAAAATATTTGACAGAAAAAAGTTTCAAGATTGCAAATAGTGCCCAATCTGGCCAGAGCAAGCTAATGCACTCACAGGCACAATATAATATACAGATGAGTTCAAATTAGACTGAGTGAAGAAAATTTCAAAGTTTCTTTTTTGTTCCTTATTACGAAGGCATGTAATATTACAAACTAGTAATATTTTATCCTGCACTTACGTACATTACAACTTGATTACTTGTATCAGTCTTGATCTGCAGATGGCAGTACTAGAGAAACGATCTGCAGATCATGCTTGAGTTTTAATATAGTTATTGTCTTTTGAGCCAACAAGTTAGCAGCGTGACACGCTGTTTGTTTACAGTTGTACAGATATTCATAACATTAAACAGTTGCAGTTGATCATTTTAAAATTATTTTAACATGTTTATTTCTATATTTGTTTTTCTGCAAAGTTCTGTAATTTCGACATAAAGGGAAAGGCCAGAGAGATTTTCTCAGCTTAAAGTTGAAATTGTCAAAGGTCTTCTGAAGGAAGATATGCACAAAGACTGCTTTCTTGTAGACTGCTTGTACGTACAAATATGTACGTTCTGTGTTGCGATGAGAGAGAAACAAATCAGCAAAACAGAGTTGGAAGGAGCGAGCGAAAACGCTAAGAGTCTTCCAATTATCTTTAAAACAACTCAGACCTTTGACTCGGAGGAACAGAAAAGCCACTTATAGCGACTTAGGTATAAATGTGCCTGGTTGTGGTGCAGGAGTTCATCCTGGAAGTGTTACAGGAACTCTATGTTTAGGGGACAAAAAAGTCACGTGGACCAGGAAGAGAGGACAAAATACTCTTCACAGAGTAAGAAAGTTTCTAGATGCTTTTGGATACTCAAACTATGCAAGGAACCGTCTCTAGTAGGCCTAAAACACTGGACTTCTAATCACTGAGATAATACGTTTCACCATATCTGATGAATGTTGACGAAATGTTCGGCGTTAATATGGGGAGACATTCAAGTTGTTGGGTGTAAAAATCATTCGCTATCAATCACGGTTTGGGGTTTAATGTCTGTCTTCAGATCTGGGAGACTTTATATAGTACAGGGGACAATGCAGCAAGACACATGCCGGCCGTGCAGTCTGCGGCGGTAGGCCAACGGCTCGAATGTCCTGGGTTCGAGTCCCGGTAGGGGCATGGGTGTTGATTTTAATAGCTAAGGGGCGAATTGTGACGGGCCAAAGTCCAACGATACTAGACTGGCCCATATAAGAAAAAGCAAGACACATACTAAACGTTCTTCAAAAGCAACTACTCCCACAGACTGTAGCCTGATTTGGTGATGACCCATTCGTCTTATGCATAATAGAGTAACCTGCCTATCACCAATCTAACAGTCTTCAAAAATATTATTGATATTGAAAAGCATATGTGACATGTAATAAAATGAACAAGGTATTCAATAACATTAATTAGAATTAATTTAAAACATATGCTGATTCAATTTTGTACAAAGAAAATAAAATTTGATCAAAATGAATATTGAATCTAATAATTTGAACACATCTATAATCTTTATTTTAAATCTAAAAGAGATATAACCTCGTATTACCACATTATGCAACATATCGAACTCAGGAATTCTACGCATCAAGGTTTTTTGTACGAATCTGAGTTTACAAGACTTAAGTTAAATAATTTCTTTCTAATTGATAATTCTTGTTTGTAGTGGACATACTTTAAATGAGTTCTCTTTATTTTCAGTTTGCACAAGGGACAACAGTGTTAATTTTTGACTTCGGTGGTGGAACATTAGACGTATCTATTTTGTCGATAAGAAGAGGTACATTCAAAGTTAAATCAACGGCCGGAAACACTCACTTGGGTGGAGAGGATATAGACAACATATTAGTCAATCATTTTGTAGAAGAATTCAAGAGGAAATATAAGAAGGACTTAACTGAGAGTAAGCGTGCAGTGCGTCGATTTCGCTCAGTATGTGAACGAGCCAAGAGACACCTTTCGTCCCTAAAACAAGTTAGTATTGACGTTGATTCTTTGTTTGATGGCATCGATTTCCACTCGTCGATCACTCGTGCTCGTTTTGAAGACCTTACAATTGATCTCTTTCACAGCACATTAGAGCCTCTGAAAAAAGCTTTGGAAGATTCCACATTGGACAAGTCACACATTAATGAAGTTGTCCTTGTTGGTGGATCTACTCGAATCCCAAAGATTCAGCAGTTGCTTCAGGATTTCTTTGATGGGAAAGAATTAAATAAATCCATCAATCCTGATGAAGCTGTAGCTTATGGAGCAGCTATTCAAGCAGCTATTTTGAAAGGTGATAAATCAGAGGAAATTAAAGATTTGGTGCTTATTGATGTAACACCACTTTCATTAGGTATAGAATGTGAAGAAGGTCTTATGGGTGTAATTATTAAGCGCAATTCTCCGATACCAACACAGACAATTACGCGATGCACGACAATGTACAACAACCAAACTAATGTAACAATTAGCGTCTACGAAGGTGAACGGAAATTTACGAAAGATAATTACCTTCTTGGTTCTTTTGGTCTTTCTGGCATTCCTCCTGCTCCAGCATGGGCACCAGAAATTGATGTAAGTTTTGATCTTGATACTAATGGTATTTTAAAGGTAACGGCTGTCGAAAAGTCAACAGGAAGAACAAATAATATCACTATTACTCACGATAAAGGACGTCTCAGCCAAGAAGAGGTGGATCGGTTAATCGCCGAGGCAGAGAAATACAGAGCAGAGGATGAAAGATTAAGGCAGATTATAATAGCAAGGAATGCTTTGGAATCGTATTGCTTCGAAATGAAAAGGGATGTCGATGGTAAATTGAAGAACGTTCTTTCTCCCAACGACAAGGAAACACTAATAGACAGTTGCAATGAAGTAATTCTTTGGCTTGAGTTCTACCAGTTCGCTAATAAGAAGGAGATCGAGGACATGCACGGAAAGCTTAAAGAAACATGTGACTCTATTTTAACAAAACTGTAAAAGAATACTTTTAAGGAGTCCTGTGGAAGAATATACATCAACACTTCACAAAAGAAGTTCTTCTGTGAATATGTTAATTACAAGAGCAGGAAAGCTAAAAGTTATGCATAACGTAATTTACTTATTTTCTTATTTTCGTCATCAAATAGGCCTACTCGTATATTTCCACTGACCTCTTCAGTGGTTGTAAATTGGATGTTCTGTTGTAACTACGGCACAAAAGCCGTGAGTCATACTTAAAATTTTCGTTTCATACATGCTACATACGAGAAACAAATGACTGAAAACGGACATTTGAAAAAAGCTTTCACCTAAACACAAGTTTTCTCAGTGCGTTTACAGTACATATGTGGTTGTGTGAGTACAAATGCCTTGATCATATTGTAGCCTTTCCCCCATTGTATAACACAAACTCCATGTATGTGTAATGTACTGCATGTCCTTTCATTTAATCGATATGCTTAAAGGTGAGCAGAGTGCTTGCTTATTTCTATATGTTAAACATAATATTAAAATCTTGTTCTTTGCAAAATTACGGAACTCTACCTTGGACGGCTATATTTAGGGCTCATCACATTTTGTTTGAAAAGTTTTCCAGGCACATTTCGTACGAGAAACTGCATTCAATGGATGTAGTCATTTTCTACAACTCGCAATCCTCATACTAAAAACGTCATTCTTCATTCGAAGCAGTAAGAGATTCAGAAATGCTTTGGCTAAGATTGAGTAATGTTAAGATGCTTTATTGTTTTTCTCATCCTGGCTTTTGGTTGTCCAATTTCAGGCTTTTTTCTTTCAATCCATCCTATGCCATGCTTTGTAACACTCCTGCTTGCTTTGTTAACTTTTGAACTTCTTTGGACGACTTATATTTCCTTCTGGTAGGTAAGGTGGTATTGATCCATCCTATATGGATAACATTTACCTATATTTCATATATTTACCTATATTTCATTAGAATTATATGTATTTTTGCCCTTTTTGGTTTATCGTTATGGTTATTGATATGTTAGGATATTTCTTTATGTTTCATTTGGTTTCATGTGTCTCTCTACTCCGTCAATATAAGTAGTAATTGATCCCTTTTTTGTAATTTGCAGTTCATCAGTATAGGTGGTTGGTTATTGATCACATTTAATTATCTTTCATTACGATTACGTGTATTTTCGTCATTTTTCGTTCACTTCCTACATAGTTTGATATAACTTTTATAAGTGCAAGTATTACCATACTGTATTGTTAAATTGGCGTTACATGCCAATAACACATTCAAAAAAATATTGAAGTGAGTGTATGTATAGCTTTAAGATGTGTATCCTAATAATGCGATGTCTTTATTAGATAATACTGGTATAAGTATGTACAAGATTCTGATAGTACACAGAAATTACTATACTTTTTTACTAATGTCTCTATTTGATGTTGCAAATAACACGTAAACGTTCATATGCATTGTTAAAGCAATTTGAAATAGCTATGTTTGAAATTTCTTCTTGTAATAAATGACATTGAATAACTCTTGTAAAGGTCGATTGTAAAGACTGGTTTACGTTGGTATAGTAAGTGACTAGCTTATTCACTCCACTATTGCAAAAGCAGAATAGTTAGTGGTTACACATAAAATGGCTCTGAGAGTTCATCTGTATTTCATCGTCCACTAAGAACGTTCACAACTTCGACGACACGACAGGCACCATATCTCTTATCACTACTTATGCTAAAACCTCTTCACCGCCTGTTTACATTGAGCTAAATTCGGCTAGCGAGAGAGTTTAGAGCCGGGTTGCAGCTGAACTGTGTTGGATGATGGGCTGCAGTGTTGCAGTTATTTTCACACTCTGGACCTTCTGCGGAGAGAGCAACCAGTTAAACTAACGAACCCATTTCCACATGCCCTTGTGGTAGAGTACTAACGCATAAGGAACGGTGAATGACGTCTTGCTGCCAGCTAGGGAAACAAAATTTGGCAACCATGTGTGTAACGAATTACCTACTTCATAACGTATCGTGGCGTCTCAAGATCTATTCTTTAGAAATTTGGAGTATAGTGTCAGAAGAGTTCGCAGCGTAGTGTAAAATGTGTGGTTGAATAGCGAAATAGTAAATATCTCGTCCCCAAATCAGCTACCTATCTCAAATTCTAGCGCAATTAGTGCAGCTACTGCTGTCCCAAAAGTTTTCATTTCGATAGTAGCTATCTTAACACTAGAAAGCTAGTTCGAGCGACCGTGGCTTAGTATTTGCGAGGTCCTAGGATCGATCCCATCGGCCGACCATTCTAACTGTGGATTTTCCTGGGTTTTCCTTCAGTCAAACCAGGCAGATGCTGGGATGGTTCCTACAAAATAGGCATTTGCCGTCTACCTTCCAACATCTGTCCTACCTGTCCCGGGCTGAGTCTAAGATGCCTAAAGACCGTAAAATCGATCACAAAGTTAGAAAGTTAGCTACTATCCTGATGTAAACCAGTGTTTAACCTTGAACGTATGTGGATACGTATGTATATACAATATGAATTGATTAGAATCAAAGTATCTAGTGAAGCTAATGTTATAGAAAATGGCAAGACAATGCAAGACAAAGGTTGTGGTCCAAAGTTCGGACAAATAGTAAACACCAAATGTAATTTTTTTTTATCGTTTTGACATGTAACAAGTTTCTTAGTTTGTTATTATATGCATTAAAACACACTTTTGCCTAACCTTACAACATTAACATTAATAAAATCTAAACTACAGGGTGTTCAAATAATTTCTACCGAATTTTTGTTAATTATTTTTACAAAATTAGAAGGTGTAGTAGATATGTTTGAGTTGTCAGTTTTAAAGTTTAACACATTCTCAAAATATTCAACATTTGTAGAATTTATTAAGAAAATAAACTGAAAGCTTAGTTGAAAAAAAAACACGTTGACTTCTTTTATATGATCACAAGAATATTATCAACCTAACATGTATTGAGTCTATTTCTGGAATGATTGGTACCCCGTAATAGGCAAATGATTTTTTTTAACGACCAAATGAATTTAATGAATTTCCTTTTATTGAACTTACGTTATTTAGTAATAGTAGAGGCATTAATGACTTCAGGCCAATTGCAATATTACCAGCTTTTGCAAAAGTATTTGAACAAATCTTATACAAGAGAATTAGTAATCATATTCAACCAGTTATTTCAACTAAGCAGCATGGCTTTGTTTCTCAGAAATCCACGGTAACAAACGTAGCACTTGTTACGGACTACATAGCAAATTCGATGGACGAAGGCAAGCAAGTTGATGTGATTTATATTGACTTTGAGAAAGCATTTGACAGGGTTAATCACAATATATGACTGGAAAAATTAAATCACTATCACTTCTCACCCACTGTGATTAGGCTCCTCTATTCGTATTTAACAAATCGCAAGCAATCAGTTGTCTATAAAGAATACAAATCATATGAATATTCTGCACTCTCAGGAGTTCCTCAGGGTTCGAACCTAGGACCTTTGTTATTCCTCTTATTTGTTAATGACCTTCCTGACTGTGTGTCTGATAATGAAAAATTGTTATTTGCAGACGACTTAAAAATATATACAAAAGTCAACTCTATGGGAGACTGCATAAGACTTCAGCAAAGCTTAGATAATATTGCAAACTGGTGTGCTATTAATCAACTTGGAGTCAACATAAGTAAATGTAAAGTATTATCATTTAATAGAAATAAAACCACTCATCAATTTGATTATTCCATTAATAAAATTGTATGTACTAAACAGACCTACTGTTGTTAAGGATCTTGGTGTCAGTTTTGACTCGAAATTGACTTTTAACATACATGTTACAAATATAACAAATGAAGCCTTGAAGTTACTAGGATTCGTAATTAGGACGGGAAGAGAATTCAACAATATATCAACATTGAAAAAAAAATACTATGCTTATGTTCGCTCCAAGGTAGAATATGCTTCTTCTATTTGGAATCCATATCAATTGAAACATTGCCAACAATTAGAGAAAATCCAATCAAAATTTCTTAAATTTCTGACTTTTAAAGAAACTCGAATCTATCCTGCTTATGATAGTTACAATGCATGAAGAACTTTAATATTCAGAGCTTAGAACAAAGGCGCAACATTGCTGATGTGTTATTTCTTCAAGAAATTGTTCAAAATAAGTTAGGTTGTATGGATTTAGTTTCGACATTACAGTTTCGTGTCCCATCATCTAAAGCTCGCGTTAATAATACTGGTCTCTTCCTCTGTAAAACTACAAGAACCAATATCTTGATGAGGTCACAAATCTGGAGAATTTGTACTATATATAACAAATTCTGTACAGTTCACAATAATCTGGACGTATGCTATATGTCGCCTAAAGAATTTAGAGATGCAATTGTCAATAAAGTCTGTACAACTACTTTGTAAAGTTCAACACTATAATTAGGCCATTGCCTGTTGTGTTGTCATTAAATAAATAAATTTACGTGGATGACATGAACTGTTTATGAAAGTAGGCAACAGGAAGCTCCTCACTTCTAGGTGTTCATTTCTCGCAGTACTGGCATTTCATTTTCAATACTCAAAGAAATGATCCGTTTCTTGACCTAATTGGCTCATACTTATAGTTGTGGTGGATTCGTTTCAATTTTGAAAAACAGCCTTCAACACAAAAATTGGTAATTAATACAACGAGGTATGGAAGCAGGATCCTAAAGAACTGTGAACTTGAAATTGCTTGATTATTGTTGTGAATATCCGCACCTATAATAACGAAGCTCTTTCAACAACGAACAAAAAAAGAAAATAGAAAAATCGCTATGGATAAAATTCTTGAAATGCTTATGAATTTTCTTCTCGTTGAAGAAAGTCTGAACTCTCTAAACTTGAATTGTAGGAGCAACATTGGGATTCATGCAACTGCTATCTATATACTGTATTGATAAGTGCCATTGTAATTGTATTGTAGTAGTAGAAGTCTTAGTGATCTCTTTATGTGAAGGAAACTAACATTAAACCAGATAGGTTAGGTAAGGTTAAGTATTCCAGTTCGGGGTTGGATCTAAAGTCAGCCCTTAAACATCCATACACAACATATAATCTATAGAAAACATTACTTATCTTCCAAGGACTACAGTAGTTAACTTTTATTGAGAACACATACCAGCACTAATACACAAACAGTACAACTAGTAGCCATAGCAGTAGGGAAGAAGGTGGTATTATGAGTCCTACATGTAATAAGAGCTCCCCCTCAATATTTAATAAAGGATTTCTAGCATCCTGGTGGTTGTGGCAACAAGAATTATTAGTAGAAGTTTCTAGTTTTGCAACTCGGTGGGTATGCTGCAGTTGATTCCTTGTATCCGTACATAGCGGAGTGTATGTCTCTGAAGAAAACTTTATAACGTAAGTATTATTGGCAGTATTACAACGTATATTTATATAGATTAACTTACTATAATCGTAGCTTTCGATTGATTAAGTTTCAAGGATTGTACCGGTATTGCTGTATTGTTAATTTAAGATTATCCACAAGTAGTCGAGCCATTAGTGTATGTTTTTCATTGTGGCGAATGTGGTAATCTGAGCCCCTAATCGTGTTTCGTATATGAGCCCCATTGACCGGGGTGAATGAATGTAGGTGCACAGTGAATAGGGTTGCCACGTTTTGATAAGTTAATTACGGGACACTCGGTGAAAAATACGGGATGATGCCAAAAAATACGGGACAAATCTGAAATGAAAGTAACTAGTTTGTCCCTGTATTCCATAGAATAAAAGAGAAGTTTATTCGTTTGTGTAATACATGCAGGTCGTGGCCTGTGATACTCAAGACTCGTTAGTGCTTCTATACATGATATAATAATTTAAAAAAAAAAAGGTACAATTAACATTAATTAAAATTATTACAAAATGAGTTATCACTCAAATAATCGTTGACAGCATATCTGAATAACTAACAATCTGAATAACTCAGATTTAATTTATTAAGATTTTTTATGCTCTGAAGGTAATTCGGTAGTTCATTGTATAATACAATCTGGTACACGAAGAGCTAGAATGAGTAGTTGCAAAATTTTGTCTTTCTGCGAAAATGTTTCTCTTTTCCCTTGTATGATAATTGTGAATATTTGTCGTACAAGTTAATAAATAAGTGACTATTTTTCTTTGTATATTACACTCTTATAAATATATAGGCTTAGGCATAGAACTGTTAGAATTTTTTGAGACAAACAGATCTTTACATTATGGCCTGCGGGTCTTGAGAGCAGAGTTTGTCAAGAAACAATACCTTGCAATCTATTTATGGTGAAGCAGACACAATTCAAAGTTTTATTAGGTTCAATATTATGATCGTCCCATTTTAAATTTTCGTTTATTTATTTATTTTTAGAAGTGTATTCCAGACAAATTTACTATTATGGGTGGAAACGTAAACGGTCGATGAGAAAGATGAAAATAAAGGGTTTTTATTTATCTATATTTATTTTCAGGCTGTTTATTGAATTCTACTCTATTAATCTTGCAATCATTGGTTTTAAGTTACTTTCTGCTTCCTGATGAGTGTTTCCAGTTACTAAACACGCGGTGACTCAACGGTTAGAGCGCTCATCGCTGGCGCATGGAATCGTCAGTTCAAACCCTGTTCGTGTCATATGAGTTTTGTGGGGAACAAACACCATATGCGTGAGTTTTCTCGGGGTTCTTCCGTTTCCTCCCACTTTCTTCATTCCACCAATCATCCCATCATCATCCATCCCACGTGAGCCAAAGTTGTCTAACGGTGTTAAAAATTAAATTCAAGTTCAAATGAACGTACAAAACCACATTTTCCGAATCTGTGTACTAAGAAAAAGCATTCATATACAAAAGAAATAATATAGGTCCTACAATAGACCCCTGAGGAACGCCGTTATTAATTTCAGCTACTGAGGAATTGAATCCCATGCTTCTCTAATTAACGGTCCTAGAGATATGTACTACCTGCTTTCTATTGCTCAATTACAACAAAAACCAATAATATGATACACCTCTGATACCATGCTTATAAAGTTTCGTTAATAAAGTTAAATGATTCACGTTGTCAAATGCCTTAGAAAAATCTATAAACACACCTATGGCATGATGACTCTTATTTAAGGTATCTGTAACTTTGTATAAAAATCAAATAGCGCCGTATCAATGTTTTTTTTCTCCTGGAAACCATGTTAACAAATGGACATCAACTTGTGTGTAAATAAAAAGTTATTTAAACTTGCCGACATTGCGTATTCAAATATTTTTGAAAATATTGATAAAATAGAAATGGGACGATAATTATGCCTATCTGCAATATTCTCTTTCTTGTGTAGAGGAATGATCTTATTAGCTGTTAGCCTGCTTCGGAAAGCATCTGACTCAAAAGAGATATTTATAACAGCAAAACTGGTCTGCAATTAATTGCATACACCTTTTAATAACAATTTCGTCCAGCTCTGTTGAGTTAGTATTGGGCAGCTTCTGAATATGAATGTATAACTCTTCCATTGTTACTGGAGCTACAAACATACTTTTCTCCAATGAGTTTGGCTTATTTAGATAACTGATTTCACGTTATGCGGAAACGGTGTTCGAAGACTGACTACCCACACAATTTAAAATCTGCTCATACTCCAAGAGCACCGGCGAGAGGAAAATGGATATTTCAATTTTCTAATCACAGTTGGCATAAATCTATTATCAACAAGAACAAGCAGAAAACACGAGCAGAAAATACGTCGTCATGTTGGGGCCTATGAATGTGAACAGAGTCTGCGTAGTAAACAGTTGGGAAAAAATCCATCATAGTTTATTTGTTAAACTTATTGATAAGTTGGAAATCTGTATGTGAATTTACTTCTCATAATACGGGACGCGTAATTTTTTACCTAAAATACGGGACATCCCGTATTACACGGGACACGTGGCAACACTAACAGTGAATGTCCCGTTTCCGAATGCGAAAAGAATCGCTATGTTTGCACATGAACAAGAACAATATTAGTGTCTACAATATTTGATAGACCATAATTTGAATTTTTCAATTATTTCAAAGCCACTGTCATTATTTTTGACATTGTTAAAACAATATAATAAAACCTAAGTTAGAAAGACTTACACAGTAAAAATAGCTGTGTCAATTCCACATAATGCGGTGTTCCAGCGTGGCTACCACTTTTTGTGTGTACAGCTGCAGTTTCTTTAATGTTCAAACCCGATTTGAAAAGGAATGCTAAGTATTCAACAATTGTACTAATTTTGTGGAAGTCGTTGAATATGTTTTCGAACTCTTGAATAACCGAACCAATTTCACTCACAAATGTATCTGTACGAGCAACAAAACCTGAATATTTTCCCAGATGATCCTGCATGTTAGGAAAGCGATCAGAAATATGATTTGTTAGGTCATTCATCGTTAGCTCGAATTTGGTTTTGTATGATGCAACTATACTCATCATTTCAGCAATGCATTTTCTTTTACCCTTGTAGTGCAAGATTCATTTCACTTAATTTACCTGTAAAGTCGGCTAGAAATGTTAGCTTTCATAGAAATGCAGCATGTTCTTAATGAATGGGAATTCTGATCCCTTATTGACAAATGGAAAAGTGATTAAATCATGGGATAAGTCGTGAAAGTAACTTTGTGTTTGGGGCTTAGCAACATGTTTTTATCCTCTATACTGTTTATTCTAGTATTTTTATTTGTGTCTGGCGATTTAGTCCAGACGGTAAGATACTGGACTTGTAACTCAACAACCCATGTTCATATCTTGCTGCAGCCGTAACTTTTCCCTCAGTACGGAAATCAACACTGTGTGTTGTGTTTATTTAACACAAAAAGTGGTAGTCATGTAGGGTCACCGCATTGTGTTGAATTAGCACTATGTACCATAATGTATATTGTTTGTATTAATAAAAATGTACGTTTTATGCTACTCTAACAGTGTCTTTGTTGATTTTCTCCATGGGCCTCATTATTATCTGCACAGCTTATATATATATATATATATAAAAAGAAAACTGTACTATTTTAGTTTTTATCCTGTAAATCGATAACAAGCAAGGAAATTATACACGTGCCCACGAAGTCCCTAACCATTTCTGGGAAGGAGCACATGAAATCAAAGAAAGTGTGTAGAATATCAAAGAAGACACCGTAAGTCAAAGAATTCAGAGCAGTTCGACGTGATCGCCCTCCATATCCAAGCAGAGACGCCATCTTTCCGCAGTGCACCTGAACACATGCTGCAACATTGCTGGGGGTAATTGTACGCACCGATGCCGAAATGCGTTCACGTAGGTACGTCGAATCC
This sequence comes from Lepisma saccharinum, assembly GCA_022664845.1. Lineage (NCBI taxonomy): Eukaryota > Metazoa > Arthropoda > Insecta > Zygentoma > Lepismatidae > Lepisma > Lepisma saccharinum. Next base: position 29,949 of record JAGDQP010007459.1, on the reverse strand, counting down.
CTAATCTTCACCTTGTACACCTGAATGTTGGTATGACCCCAGACAAAGAAGTCTAAAGGCGTTAGATCAGGCAAGCGTGCTGCCCAGAGCCGTGGTGAGCCTCATCCTGGGAACGTCTCGTTGAGGTAATCACGCACAATGTGCACAAAGTACGGCAGGGGCGCCGTCACCATACGGCGTCTATTCGTTGTTGTAGGGTCCATATTTTTTTAGATTACCTGCAATAGAGAGACAAAAATTAACGTTTTCCTAGAAATGGTTAAGAACTTCTCGGACACCCTGTATATATTATTTCATAATACTGCGGAAAACATATCAGAGAATTATTTTCAGTAAAAGTCAGGCTAAAAAAATACTCCTAGTATAGTTATAAAAAACACAAAGTTGGGGCTCATATAATCGCGTACAGTCATATCGATAAAGTACCGTAACATTAGTATAGTACTGCCAATATGACTCGACATCTGATCTTCCTTTTGACGCGCTGCTGTCGTGTGAAAGAATTTCGCATCCTCTTACCACCCGTAGAGCTATGTTGCCACACTTCGCAAAATAAACTTTGCCTTCAGTCGTGTGATGGAGTTGAAAAACATACGGTACACACATCTTCCCATTTTCCTTATATGCTGCTGAGTGGAATTTGAGAGAGAGGAAAATCTTATTCTCGCCCTGTGCATTTCGTACTTTCAAAAACAATACAAGTAAAACATTAAAAGGCGAGAAACACGATTACTAATTAAATACCAATTCGAAATTCCAGAATTCCGGAAAGTGGGAATTCTGAAATGTATGAATTTCCGAATGTCGGTCATCACCACCAAATGATAGAAGTTTGAATGTTATTTATGTCCTTTAGGCACCTAAGGCTCAGGTCGGGATGGGGAGGGGAAAGAATTCGGGAAGGTGACCAGGGCCTATGTTGAAGATGCCACTCTGGCATTTGCCTGGTGTGACTGAGGGAAAACCCTGGAAAACCTCAGTCGGGATGGTTGGCCGCTGGGATCGAACCGACGACCTCCCGAATGCTACGCCAATCAAATGATAGAAAAGAACGGTCCACCGCCAACAGGCAGCACAAGACATGTTATTTTGAGTACAATTAACTCTTGCTGGCTCAGATGTAAAACAGTGTAAAAAAATCTTACGATGAACGCCTGAGCGTGAGGTGCTAAAGGGCCATAAATAAAATTAAAATACTTGTGTTAAAATTTTATTTCGGAAAGTCAGAATTCCGAATTTGAATTCGATTGCAGAGACTTGATGGAGTATGATGGGATGATTAGTGGAATGAAGAAAGTGGGGAGAAACTGAAGAACCCCAAGAAAACCCATGCACACGGTGTTTGTTCACCACAAAACTCACATGGCAAGAAGAGGAATCGAACCGACGATCCTAAGCCCAAAAGGTAAGCGCTTTACCATTGAGTCACCGACTTTCCGAATTCCGGAATTCCTAACACCCCTAGTAGACCCTAACTTTCCGGAAGCAGCAGCTGCTCTCTCCGTTGCTCATTCTATGGGAAACATCCAGTGGACTGAACTTTTCTCATCGTCACAAAACGTTATCACTTCGCTCTTTTTTTTCCTCACTGCGTACCACAACATTCTCCTTTTCAGCCATCCTTACTTCAACTGAACCTCTTGTTAAATTTGGTAATAGCGTTACACATTCAAGACTTCCTCGGTTATCGCCCCGCTGAACCCTTATTGGTTGAACGCGTGGGTGTGTCGAGGGTGTGTGTTTTAGTTCGCATTTTTGACACAGCTCAAGTCATCTTGGCAGCACTATAGTAGCATGTTAGTAAAACCTTTTGGTAGTAGTAACTATTATCACACTAGTAGTCAAGAATTTACACAAGTAGTAGACCTAGATTAGTAACTGAACAGTGGTAGTAAAACAGTCGCAGGTTCTAACATCAAGTTCACTCTTTTGATAACTTCCGTATTTGTTCCGGTGTAACATACACAGTATGTCGGAAAAACAACGGAACATTTGTAATTTGCAGAAAACCACTACCGCCATGTACTGAAACAATATATAAACTGAAAGCTGTATATCTCCTCTACAAAACGAGACCGCCATCATTATAGTCAATCAACTGATTGTCAAATTATAGCGCTTAAAGTGACAGTACCTTTTGTTACGTGGTCAAAAAACCACGATCCAGCAATATTAAACTTTGTTTCAAGCTCGGTAAAACTTCTACAGAAACATTTCAATTGATGAAAAAAGTTTATTGTGATGATTACTTATCCCGTACACGTGTGTTCGAGTGCTATAAGCAATTTCAGGACGATTGTGATGCTTTGGAAGACGATCCAAAGGCAGGCCAAAAAACAAAAATCGCGATGACTTGGTGGATTAAAATGCGTGAACTGATCGTCCACGATGCAAATTTTACTGTGAAATTGATAGCGGAGGAATTAAATACGACTAAAGACATCATTTACGAAATTTTGACAAAGAATTTAAACAAACGGAAAGTCTGTGCTCGATTTGTTCCTCACGCCTTAAACAAGTATCAAGAAATTGCTCGCTGTTCGTGAATTTTTGGCGAAAAAACAAGTCTCTGTGCTTCAATATCCTCCATATTCGCCTGATTTATCTCCGTGCGACTATTTCCTGTTCCCGAAACTCGAACTGGCCATGAAAGGATTGTTTTATAACAATGCTACAGAAGTCCAAGAAGCTGTGACGAGGCTCATTGGGGCGAGTTCGAAAAATGAAAATTGTTTTTATTATTATTATTTATTTAAAATGTTCCGTTATTTTTTCAGCATTCTGTGTATATTCTTCTGGGGATAACCTCTTCACAATTTAATGTAGTAACAATTCTTCAATGTAGTGTAGTATTTCTAGTAACACATGCATTCCTATCTCTCAGACATCTATCTGACCGTATATTACCTTCTAATGGTAACCCGTAACCAAACGCGAGAATCTATTTTCCACATAGGAGTTTAGTTTTCAGACACTAATCACCGGAAGTGCTATTATTATTCACTGTTAGGGGCGCGACTTTTTTTATCCGTACTCTTTTCGTATTATATGCAATTTGCCAACGGTCAAACATTTAATATTCATGCATGAAATAGTTTATTTTACTACGTTTTAAACATTTAATATACTTTCGAAACAATATATACAAATGAAATTAGTTGTAAATAATATAACTGTATGAAAACAATGTAAAATTCTTTAAGAATAACCATAACTCAAAAAATTCTTTCACCTTGAAATGTTCAAATGTTTTCGCTGCCATCTATCGGACCAAATATATAATCGGTTCGTGTTAAATAATACAGAGTAAAATTAAGTTTTTTGCTGCTCCTTACGAGCCTAAACTCAACAAAACTGCTTTCCCGATGAAAACCTAAACGCGCTCAAATTAGTAATCAGAGAAATATATTTACAGATGTACAATTTGTACATTCTTTGCAAAATGCAGGTTAATTAGGATGAATAAACTGTCCAGATATCGGGAACTCGCTCATATTTGAAATTGTAGAGCAACTCTAGCATTTCTAACTAGTGTCGTCATTTCAGTTTTGGCTTGCGGGAGACAAGATCATTTAGGAAAGATTTTATGTATCACGTGGCGCGTCCCACTCATTTCCAAGCGTAGTTTTTACTTCATACTCTGCATAAACGTAATCAGTGGTTTCGCCAGACACTCTGTGAAGCGTCATCCCCCATATACTCGAAAGCACCTCTAATGATAAAAATACGGTCAAAAATCAACAGAAACCGTGCAAAACTCCACTTAGACCTTCCCAATTTTGATTTTACCCCCTCCCCAACACACAATGAAAATCTTGGTGGGATCCCTTACGTAATCCACATGCATTGCTTTGCTGTTAATACGAGATAGCTAAAAACAAATAACTCATATTTAACGTAAAAAAGTAAGGAAATCTTAATTGTTAACTTCTTGTAAAATGTTATTTACAGCAGATGAGAAACTCTAACGTATCAAAGGGTAATGCCTTGGCTTCATTTTAACAATTATCTGGTGTAGTAAAAAGTAATCCATTATTTTGCCAATAGATGGCTTCAGTGATCTGTATCTCGCGTTGTATATGTCCGATCGGGTTCAACGAGATGGCGTTCAAACGATGAGATTGCGTACTACAAACACTGTTCAGATAGTTGTGATGAGTTGACTCAGTGTTGTGTGAGCGCGCGTCAAAATGGACACTAGCAAAGAGAAAATACGCTATATTTTACAGTTTTTCTTCGATAAAGGCGAAAACGCAAGCCAGGCGGCTGCAAATGTGAATAGTGTTTATGGCCCTGATACTGTAACAGCCAATGACGCGCAATTTTGGTTTCGTCGATTCCGTTCCGGTAATTTTGACGTCAAAGATGTACCACGTACTGGAAGGCCAAGTGTCGAACATGTCGATAAAATCATGGACATTATCGCGTCCGACCGTCATGTAAGCACTGTTTCGATTGCCCAAGAGCTAAACATTGCACAAAAAACCGTGTGGAACCATTTGCATAAGGCTGGATACAGAAAGAAGCTTGATGTATGGGTACCACACGAGTTAACGCAAAAAAAACTCATGGACCGAATTTCCATCTGCGAATCGCTGCTGAATCGCAACAAAAGCGACCCATTTCTGAAGCTGTTGGTGACTGGTGATGAAAAGTGGATCACTTACGACAACGTCACGCGAAAACGGTCGTGGTCGAAGCGCGGTGCGCCGGCGCAAACGGTGCCCAAGCCAGGATTGACCGCCAGGAAGGTTTTGCTGTGTGTTTGGTGGGATTGGCAGGGAATTATCTACTATGAGTTGCTCCCCTACGGCCAAACCCTTAACTCGGAACTATACTGTCAACATTTGGACCGTCTGAAGGCAGCAATCGCCCAGCTTTGGCCAATAGGAGAGACATTGTGTTCCACCAGGACAACGCCAGGCCACACACATCGATAGTGACTCGCCAGAAGCTCCGGGAGCTTGGTTGGGAGGTTCTTATGCATCCACCTTATAGTCCGGACCTGGCACCGAGTGATTACCATCTGTTCCTGTCCATGGCGAACACGTTTGCTGGTGAAAACTTCGCTTCATGAGAGGCTTGTGAAAATTCACTGTCTCAACTGTTTGCCAATAGGGACAAGGGCTTCTATGAGAGAGGCATCATATTATTACCTTCCAAATGGCAACACGTTATCGAACAAAACGGCGCATATGTGACCTAAATCGGATCATTCTAACTATGGTAAGTCAAGCCTTCAATGTCATGCAAAAATAATGGATTACTTTTTACTACACCAGATATTAACAAGATCGACGACAGAAATTTTCTTAACCTCTTTTCGCTCCACAGCCAAATCATCAACGAAGCGAATCCATCATCGGGAATTCATGACCGAAATTAGATTTACAACCTTTTTAGAACAGAAAAAATCATTCGTTAAAGGCAATGGTGATCGGCAGTGACAAATAGCTGATTAAAGCAGCCTTCTATACTGTGGATATATATTGAGCTCAGTGTCTTGAGGTGGACGCCACTAAACAATACGGATTCAAGTCCGGCTAGAGACAGAAATCGTACATCCGCTGATACTGAGGCAGGATAGTAATGGAAGAGACTCAGTTATTAAGTTCATCGAAATAGGAAAACAAACTTAGAGTCTTGTTGTGGTTAACAGAAACTTCACAAGAACTCAGCCAACAAACTGACGAAATTCTGCATTATGTCACAGACAAAGTAAACGTTATAGTGGCAAACCTCTTGTAATGATCCCTCAACTTGAATAAAGATTGGATCTGGGTATCAAAATCTGTAAGAAAGGAAAACTATTTCTACGTTGAACCCACGAAACTGGGGAAACTAGTGCAAAGACAATAGCACTGGACTTCGTCCAAACGAAACAAAATTTTCAATTCTCACGGAGAGAGAACACAAAACTTATGAACAAAAATAAAAACAAAGGCCACCGTACTTTTCAGGGAAATCAGAAATTATTAGACAAAAACGAAATTCAATTTCCAAAACACCTAATACTCCACACTGACTTAGCTTCGGAAGTTAAATATTCTCAAACCTAAACAAAAAATTTGAACTTAAAGTTCCCTTCCAAATTAGTATAAAGAAAACACTCTAATCTGATCTACTTGGTAATTCTGACTCTCGCAACACATGGGCCCTGGGTGCCCTGAGATATGGAACAAAGACTGACCACAAATATATATAGGATGATTACAAATGATTCATTGGGTTTCGTGGGTTTATTAAAAAAAGACTAATACACTTACAGTAAAACAACATATCTCAAGAGAATCAGAAACTGTCCCAGTTTTAAGGTGCAATTTCTCATATATGTAACTTTCACGACTAGCGACAGATGGCAGCATCATCACAAATGCTCTATTTGGCTTCCTTTGGGCACACAACACATATCCAAGCGGTAGTCCAATTCGGGCCAAACGCGTTCTAGCATAGGTGGGAGCGATGGTTGTGAATGCATGCGTGATACGTTCCTTGAGTTCAGCCACATTGGATGGTAGTGGTTGAATTGAATTGTATTTATGGCCTTTATGCTCAGGCCGGGATAGGGGAAGGGAAAGGACTCGAGAAGGTGTCGACCAGGGTCTTTGTTCAATGTGCCATCCCAGTATTTTCCTGGTGTGAGAGAGGAAAACCCTGGGTAAACCTCAGTCAGAATGGTCGGCAGTTGGGATCGAACCCAGATCCTCCCGAATGCTATGCCAACAATCTACCACTGAGCTACGCCGGCTAGTGTGTGGTAGTGGTGGCACAAACGCTAGGTCTTTCACATACTCCTAAAGGAAGAAGTCATATCTTTTCCAATATCCTTTTGCAAGGAGGTAAAACATTGGTAAACTAATACAATTCTCCAACTTTGTAAGATATTCATAGATGCACATTTGCCCTAGCGTTTAAATGGAAGCGTATAACAAGTGTTTTCATCAATTTCCCAACATTTATGGCATTTGGACAAAGACCCGTTTCGAAATGGGCGCCTCAAATAATATAATTGTCTCTCCCAGAAATGAACTTGGAATAAAACTAAAATGTTTACCCTACTACCGAACCAAAATTATCTTCGCTAATACTATTTATTTCGCTACGAACAACGAAATTTTATAATGCTACTACCACACGTAACTATTTCACATTTAATACAAATATATTTTATATTCTAGTATATCATGGTACGCATTGCAGTTGTCATCTGCTTCTTGGGGGCCCCTGACTATGAATAATAATAGTACTTCCGGTGAATAGTCTCTGAAAACTAAACTCCTTTGTGGAAAATAGATTCTCGCTAACCAAACACTTGTTTATATGAACCGGGCATGAAACAAAAGCGAATCAAAAATCAATGTTGCCACATATAATTATATAATGACCCGTTACTCTTTCTACATGCCACTGCAGCAACGAAAAATACATTAGGGACATACCAGAAGGTAATGCTCCCATCTAGCTATTGAGATCGTTGGTTTACACTAACCTTAAGTCAGACACTTGAATGAAAAAGACCTTTTAGCTTTTGAATCGCTGGATTAAAGCGCCTGAACTCAAATCTGAACTCAGTGTTAATCTACGTGCCTTAACTGAGGCGCTAATATACGTACGTTACAGACAGACAAGGACCAAAAGCAGCTTTACGCTCATCTCGCCGAAGTAAATAACCCCATAAATACGTCATCACAGGGAGTAAGTGAACATAGTGGAATTCTTTGTCAGTAATGTCTCGATTGTAACGAATTTTGTTGTGTGTTAAATCTTTATAAGGAAATCACGTGAGATGCATGGTCTTTCTATCGCTAATAATCGAAAAATTTAACGTGATGGAAAAGCGTCTAACCTAATGGAATGAAGGAACCTAATGGAAACAGTTCAACCCAATGGAAAAATCTAATCTAATGGAAAAAAGTCTAACCTAATGGATAAAATTCTAACATAATGGAGAAAAGACCAAAGTAATGGAAGAAGTATAACCTAATGGAAAAAAGTCGAACTTAATGGGGAAAAGTCTAAGCTAGTTGAAAAAGACTTCACTCGCTAACGTTTGCTCTGCATTTAATGTTCGTGATTCATGTAAAAAGGACACTCGTGTATGAAGGATATTGCATCTATAAAGAACAAGCAAAAGGAAGCAGTTACTCATACGTAGGAACAAAGAAAATAATATACTTGCGAAGAAATGGAGGCAAAAATGTCGCGGGCGTGAATCAAACCCCGGTTCTGATACTTCCGCATAAGCTGCCAGACAAAACATACACGCTGTTTACTGGTAAACACGTGATTGCGACGTGATTGATCTGAATTGAATTGAAAGTGATATTAACGTGACGTTTTGGGATTTTTTTCGTCGGCCAGTCAGTTCTCATTTTCTTTTTTCAGTCTCCCTTGAAAACACAAACGTTTATAATGCTAGTTGAAATTGTGTCAACACCACGTATTTATGCCACAGCATGTGAGAAATTGCTGCAGAGAGTGGAGCACTGGTCACGTTTTTCTCTGCTAATGCATGTTTGGTCTTCCGTTCTTCTATAGAAGCAATTAATTAAGTTATTTCGATACGTGTTCACTCGACGTCAATACAAGCGTTGCTGACTGTGTAAAGAAATAAAAGACTGTGCATTACATAAATTATGACTGCCTAGAAGACCAGTATTTGACAGCACAAACTTTAGTGAAACATAAATAATTATTTGGGAGCAATTGAACGCGCATACACTACAATAGTCAATCCGAATTAAAAAAAAAACTCAATAGAAAACAAAAAGGAATAAAATTAGTATCTTGTTTACAAATGTACCCATGGCGATGACAGCTCTCTACGTTTCATTTCGATTTTGAAATTTGAATTTGTTGATGGTCTTTAGGCACATGTGGCTCAGACGGCGATAGGATAGAGGAAAGGACTCTGTCTGTCGAGGCTACGACCATGGGCGGATTTATGCGGGGTATTGCCCCCAGTCATTTCAGAATGACTTTAAATGTTTCATTCTAAACGATAACTTTTAAAGTAACTCCCCTCCCCACCCGTTGCAGGGTCTCTATCCTAAATCCACCCATGGCTACGACCATGATAAATGCGAAGACAACCAACAGTCTAACAACTGTTACGGCCGTTCGGTTCTACGTTTCATTGTATGTCTATCCTAAGCGCCTATTATTTTATTCACTTCTATTGCTCTTTCTTTGAACACTGTATTTTGAGAACACTTGCAACAGAATTTGTTAATGACGTTCTACAGTATCAAGTTTCGCGGAGGGTGGGGGGAGCTTCAACCACAGACAATAGACCCTTTACTGCACTTAAATATAAAACATGTTTATACCAAACAAGTCAACGCTGGATTCTAGTAAAAATCGCGCTGACCCTGGTCCCTTGATAACCCCTCAGGCACACTCATTCATTTTTATAAATAGGTTGGAAACACTGGCAAATATGTGCTTATAGACAGGAACACCCAAAGTATTTTTTCTAATGTGTCGAATAATGTTGAAGTCAAGTTTGGTGTGGCCGGATAAATACAGTGATATGGATGCAAATTTAAAACAATATTAAATTTTTGATGCGGTTGGCAACACTGACAACTGCGTCGCCTGTTGAACACTGTTCCGGTTGCTTTACGTAAGTCTAGTCAAGACCTTCCCAACGATAGCTGAACCACATCTGTACACCTTGTGGTTCATAAGATATTTTTGTGCACTGGTTGGCAATACTGATAACGGGTGGCTGGGAACGGGGATATCAAAGTATTTTCCTATTGTTTCGAACACTGTTTATGTCAATTTTTAGTGCAGATATGTCTAACGGGATTGAAACAATTTGAATAAATGAATTTTAAATCATGAGTTGGCAACACTGACGCACTGTGCCAATAAAAACTGTTCGGGCGACGTTTACCTCGTCTTACCGACATTTTTAATTAAAGGACACCTCAACCACCTTCGCAGCCTCAATACATGGTTCCTGAGAGATTAAACTTACTGACGAACGGACGGACATAGCGGAAATATAAAGTATGTATCAATATACCTACGACTACAAACATTAATTGTCATGCCGTGAACCAAGTGTTCGTTACGCGGTTGATGTAAATTTAATAGGGGTACCACAGAGTAACACCGGTGCCTTACAAGGGAAGTACCCCAGTTCCAACAGCTAAAAAACCGACTGGGAACGTGTTTAAAATATAATATAATGTTCTGTTTGTAGCAACTTCCATCAAAGCCATTCATCTGCAAAACTATATGTGCGTCCGCTAGCGCCATCTGAAAGTCAGCGTTACTATAGCTTCGCTACTGCAAAGCTAAACAGGCAGAAGGAGGTAGACCTGTGCGGTGGCCGGTAGGTCAGTGCCACGGCAGATATGAGTAGGATGAAGTCATAAAATCGGTAAACGTTGCTCAGGAAAAAGGTACGGCAAAGGTGTAGACCTCTGTGAAAATGTAATTGGAGTGGAGGATGAGCCGTTTGCCGTGCATGTTACATGAAATCATAGTTCAAAATACTATGGATACTGTGACAGTGGCCTTTTTTCCTTTAGTATAGTAATAACTGGCCAAATATATAGTTTTATGGATAAGTAATTGAGTTAAGTTGCATATAAAGTACGGAATAAAATTATATTAATTTTAAGATTATATAAAAAGCGTAGACTTCAGGAACGATGTTGCTTCGTTAATATCAAAGTTTGGTATTTTGATGTTTTGTTTTCGAAAAGGACCTTGGCTTTTTTTTTTAAGCGAATGAGCGTACTCAGGGCGTTTAGCAAGTTGCTCTTTTAAAGTCAACTCGGCAGTCAGCAGTCCTTAATTCTGCAGTCAGGTCAGGATTTCTTCGAGGGCCTCGAAATCAGTCAAATTCTAAAATGGATTCCGGCAGTGCTATTCGCTAGTCAATAACGTGGCCTCCCAGGGGACAAATTATAATTGAAGTTTTTTTTTGTATTAGAGAAAAATGAAATTTTCTAATTCTAATGAAAGCAAAAAATTCTTGAAGGGTCACTCTCAAAACTAGAAAAGATATTTTTTTGTAAAAGCTTCTTTCTTTGTGAAATTCGTAAAGTTCCACTCCCTCTGTCTCTGTCTTGACCACTTGGAATTATTATCTCATGTAAGCAATTGAGCAGATGAATTATTCTCTACTTTGTTTTGCAGTCCCACCCTTGGCACTATAATCTAGGGCGCATGGTTCTAAATATTGAACAGGAGATTTTTGAGTCCCTCCAAATTAAATCTGTCAGTCTGAGAAAAGGATTCTTTTTTTTTTTTTCAAGAAAAAAGATCATTGATTGTTTTAATCTTTTATTCCTCAAAATGAGCCTAATTTTTCTAGAAGATAAGACTAGCCTCTTTCAAAAAATATTTCAACTACAAAAATAAGTGACTAACGTTAAAGAATAAGAATTATTTTTCGATTTCTTAAATTCAGTAGTTATTCCTTTAGTCAGATAAGAAGTGTTTATAAATTTTGTCCTAGTGGTTAAGAGGTAGATAGTAAAATTCATTGTAGTTAGAAGGGTCAGTGAATCCTTTTCGTGGTTAACTATTATTTTCCTTTTCTTAAAAACCTCTTCTAAGACATAAGGCCGTAGATGAATGGTTTCTGCTAGTCACTAGCAGTTAGAACTAGGAATGGGATAAGAGGTAAATGTTCTATTTAGAGGATAAGTTCCTATAGGAAAATAATTAAGATCTAAGGTATTAATTTGTATAGATGAGTGAAGTGTGTGGACGTTGACAACACTGAAGGAAACCAAATATACTAGAGAAAAAAAGAGTCTACATTAGAAAGTCCTTTAAAGACAAATCAGTAAATTCTCTTCTTTTATATCAAAGCCACCCCATTGTTAAGGAATCTGGGAAAGGTTCAAATTAGAGACAAACTGAAGCTATTAGAGTCCGTCAAAATTCACTTAAGTCCATCAGCAGTTGAGAGAACCAAAAAGAAAAAAAGCTATTAACGATTCAGTCTGTTTCTTTCCTTTCTACAGTTAAGCTAAGTTTGTGACCTCAATATTATTTTTCATATATATATATGTTTTGCTGGGAATCGGATCGGCAAAAGGGAGGCACGTTTCATATCCACTTTTACTTCAGCAATTTTCCTCCCAGGAGGTTTGGACGTGGTTACTTACCCGTTATCTGGTGTTTCTATTAGAAATAAAAAGTCTACTGCTAAATTCCGTGTCTGGGCGGGAACCTAGGCTGGTGGAATCATCTTTTATCCGGGCAAAGCTTAAAATAAAAATCGAAAATTGTGGAGTACTCTCAGTGTTCTATCTTTTCTTTTAAGCGAGTTGCAACTGTCTTCCTCGTTAACAATCTCTGCAAAGAAGCCTCTCTGCATCAGAAATATAAAAGTTCTTTTAACCACAACCACGTCTCAAGACTTAACAGAAAACCATACAGATGCATTCGACAGGAATAAATGATTCAGACGGTGGAGAAGAAACTGCACGGTGGTATAATAGTCCTAACAGTTCGGAAACAGAACATCATCTGCTTTGGGACATATGGAATCTGTACATACTGAATGTGTTAGTAGGTCGTTATCAATATTGTTTAAAGGAAATGTCTTGTAGCTGTTTCACAAATCAGTGTGATACTTTCATTTCACATGCCTCGTGTTGATCTACTGGCCGGAAATGTCGGTATTGTTTCTTCAGTGAGTTTGTGCTTCTCATCATTCAAACATCGCTACTAAACAGATCCGGGAGTTTTAGAGATCAGTCACCTGAACGGGTGGTGGAGCAAATAGAACTCCGTATTTTCAACTCATTTTTACTCGGTTCTAGCCGTTTGAGATGCGGTACTTCCCTTGTTAGTAGAAACCTGCGATGAGATAGGTCTACACGTAAACGTAGAGAAGAAAACATATATGATAACAAACCGAATCGCAAAAGAGAAAAGAAGTAGACACGTGTAACGAAGGAGAATAAAATCATACATAAGCAGAATGTAAACAAATTTGAATGCTTGGGAATGAATATATGTAACAAACAAAAACGCGATCACGAAAGAAATAATAATAAAAAAAAATAGCATCGCATGTTTTTATTCAGTTCAGAATCTCTTAACCTCATGAATAATCAAGCGAGGTTAGATTGAAAATATACAGAACGGTTATTCTGCGAGTAATAATAGTCTACGGCTTCCAAATATGGAGTACGGATGGGACCCTTGGTAGTTGAACATAAGTTGCACGTGTTTGAAAATAAGGCTTTGAGAAAAAATATACGAGACGAAATGACCGGAGAATGAAGAAGACTTCGTAACTGAAGAACTCCACAGGATGTATAATTCACCCGAAATTATAACTAATGAAATCACGACAGCTAAGATCCATGTAGCTCGGACGGGGGAGAAGGAAGATTATATTCTTTATCTTCCTTGGGTCCGTTTGTTGTTATTTGTTGACCATAGCAGCCATAATTTTCGCTGTGAAGGTTTACCTAAGCACTGTCCCGACATACGAATTTTCATCAAACTCAGGTTGGTGACTGTGCTTTGTAAAACACGTTCCCATTGACTACACACGTAAACATCAAAACGGGAGTATCTTTGCCCCGGGTGCCCATCCTTGACTCAAATTTTTCATGTTACTATCTCTGATATTCAAATACATGTCTGCCGGATCTAGAAATTTTCCTATGGGGGGCAAAGTTAAATTTTGCCGCCCTTTCCACCGCCCGCCATTTTTCTGCCCTTTCCATGGTTTTCTATCCAAACAGCACGACCAGCCAACGCGACGGCCACAACATTGTCTTGCATCACGTAGTGTACTTTTATTACCTTGTCTGGAACCTGTTGTGGCATCGCTATTACTAACTCCAGTAAGGCAGTAGAATCGCGGGTTTGAATTTTAGAGATGAAGAAGATAGGTTGAATGGAATAACATTAAAAATATCTTAGCGCGAAGGTAATGAAATTTTGAACACGTTTAAGTCTACTTTTACTTCCTTTTTAGGAGCTTTTATTTCTTATTTCTAGATGTTTGCCGCCCTCTAAACGTGCCGCCCGGGGCGCTTGCCCCCCCCCCCCCTCCCTTCCCCCCATCCGCCCCCGCTGTCAAGTTTGGTCAAAATTCCTTGAGTCCGCGGTTTGGTCAGTTCTTAGTGAGTTCCTTTTGAAATAGAAAGTAACTTTTGGTTAAAAAAAAAAGCCCGTATGATCAGATGTAGACCTGGAGATGTCCCCACTGTTTCCGGTTTAGAATTATTATCAAGAACTCGAGATTATCAGACTTGCAAACGTGTCTCCAGCCTTGAGCACCACATAGTTCTATTCTTAGTTGAAAATTAGTTTCAAGTAAAGAAAAACTCGATGCGATCTACTCTACTGTACCTAAAATTGTCCTTCACCGGCTTTCCGTTTCAGTAGTGTTAACACTTGTAGTGCTGTAGTCCCAGAATTTTCACAGGGTATACGCTGTGAACCTTTTAGTTTTGAACCTTTTAAGTGGAGACTTAATTCATGTTTTTATTAAATATGGATTTGTAATTTCTACAAAAATGAAACACGCAAAATATTTTGATTTTGCTGTAGATATTCCAATGAGGCAATAGCAATGAAATTATATGAATAATTTGTTTCGTTGAGGGAAGGAGAAACAGGATTGTTCAGATTTTTGCACAACTACGAAGTATCTATATCAGTTAAATAAATAAACAGGCTAAATAAGGCGCATTTGCTCAGCCGATTATTAGAATTAGGTCTACTCTATACATCGAAATGTCAAACTTCTACCTTGCTTTTCGAATCTTAAGTCAGATCTCATATTACTAAAGACCTGCACTAACAAGGGTATGCTTTTGCTCGAACAAAAATTCTGGTGCGAAAGGCTAAATATATTCTGAAGAATGTGATACGCTGAGATCAGAAAGGACGATCATTCATCTGTGAATTGCTATCTTCCTCTCCAAACTGACCAATGACTACTCGAATATTCTATAGTACAAAAGACTGGAAACAACCTTGTAAGTAGTAAACGTGTAAAGGGAGGGAGACAAAATATTGAATAGAAGTAATTTGAAAGCTGCGTTACCCAGATGCGAGCGATGAGAATCATGCCAACCATCTTGAAAGCCGCCATCTTAGAATTTGCTCAAGAATTTGTAATGGAAAGTGGGTCATGTGATATATCGTTTTAGGCTAACTTGTTTCAGGTTATCCAAATCTGAAGTCAGTTTTTTTATATTCTTTTATTCCGTTAGGAAATAGGGCTCCTCAATTTTGGGAATTTACGTTGTACATGCATGTGTTTAAGGTATATAGTTGGGCGGACACACAAACCCGATAATTTTGTCAAATCCGTATGAATTCTGCGAACCATATTGGGTTCAACAGCGGCTCAGGTATGATTGAATCCGTTCCTGGAGATGGTGTGTAGCAAGTTGATTTTTCACGATGATTTAGTAGTTGAAGCTGTTTTAGAATTGAAAACTTTCTATTAACGGCGTGCCATTTCCTTGGCCGGATAGGGTCTACGTGTTCCCTTCCCCTCATGTCTTCATTTCAGCCTCACCCAAGATGAATATAGCTATCACTTTCTTCTCCTTTATTATGATTCAAGATGGAAAAAAAGCAGTTTATTGTTGCCCGATCATTTTCAATCAGGCAAGTAGCCAGCCGAAAACCTTAGTGGGGGCTGGGCAAAATTTAGGAGGGGGCTAGTCGATATATCAAACAGATTGCTTTGCGGAACGATTTTAATTTATAAAAAGCGTGGTTGCATAACAACTAGGAGTAAATTAGATGGATTTCAGCGAATTTATACTTTTTTTATCAGCAAAAAACACTGTCAATGTCCGGTTAAATGCCAGTGATTATGTATTTCATCTGTACTCACGGAAAGTCGTCTTATTCGCGCTTATTTCTGTCCACATTTACTCCAGAGAATGTCTGGGAATCCCTACACCCTTTGGGCCTTCCCTTGCGCATCTACTGCATAATTTTGGAATATGCAGTTTTGGATAAAGCAGGTGTCAAGTCTTTTTGAAGGTGCCAAACCGCCTCAGTTCTACTCTTAATGGTATTGGAACTATCAAGCTTTAGAGTTCATTTTCCCACGCTTTCGGAAGCCTATAGCGACGAAACGAAGCATTTGATTTGAACATCCTCGATGGTCTATACTTTCTTCTCTTATTTTCATATCAGGAGTTCCGTGAGGTAGGTATGGCGGTTATTGTTTTACAACTAACTAACTAACTAACTAACTCTATGGCTTATGGAACTCGCAAGTTCATCGCCGCAGTAACAAACGTTCGCCATTGGATTCTATCCTGGGGAGTATAAAGCCAGTTTTCATCACGAACACCTACTTCTCGAAGATCTCTTCTAATATTGTCCTCCCAACGACGTCTCGGTCTTCCCAATGGCCTCTTTCCATCGGGCCTTCCAACCAGGATTGAATATAATCTTCGTTTTTCCCCCATCCGAGTTACATGCCCTGCCCACCTTAGTCGTCTCGATTTCATTATTTTTACATCACCGTGCATATATACCGGTATATTGCATTACCTCGCCGCAAATATCACGCACATAGCTTTCGCCGAGAAGGCATAATTACGGAAAAGTAACAAAGAAACGGTAACATGAAACGCCTATAGATATATTAGACCAGATTTAATGCAGTCCCATCATCATTCAAAATCTTTTGAAGAGGCAGCGGTGCTGATAGTTGAGGGAACAGTTGCTTGATCTGATCAAGCATATGAACCAATATATTACGCAAAATTATCGCACTATTATTCCAAACTGAGCTACAAGCATTGTATTATTATTTCCAGAAATTTAAAATAGCAAAAGTTTGCAATAAACTATCTATTTCTCTATTTGAATCGAGAAAACCAAACCAGCGTCGGTTTCGATACTAGCCTATAGTTTCGGTTGCCAAACCAACATATGATTTGTCTCAACCTACTTTTTTATAGTCTGATCATTGGGGAATGAAAAACCTTGTAATTCAGTCGGCATTTCCTTTCACTTGTGTGTGGGAAGATTCTTATATTTGGGGTGATATGTGTTCTACACTGAAAATCTCTTGGCACAATAAGCTTCACAAAAAAATGAACTTTATAAGAACGCATGTGAAATTTACATACGTACTGAAAATATGTGAGATTTTTGTATGCTGAATGTGTCGTTTGGTTGGCATGTAACGCATAGTGCATATTTTGTACACATTATGTTCATATTTAGCGTAAGTCATATTATCTTGAGTTCGTTTTCAGATCACTTTTAGTTCATTTGTCATTACTGAATAAATTTTTGTGCTTGAATTGACTATCAGTGTACCAGAAGTTCATATATTATGCACTAAAATGTTGTGTAGTTCATATTAAATTCACGAAAACTTCATATATTATGCACTAAAAACGTAAAACTGGGACATATTGTGAAGTTTTTTTCGGGACACATTGTGGATTTCAGATGTACTTTGATTTTCACCGTGAGATACTTGCAAAATGAATCTGAATCTTTGTAAGGGGTCGTCAAGGCCACCTTTTCTGAAATTTGCTATAGTATATCTAAATCTATGTATAAAGTGCTGATTTTTGTCGATTCATAAGAGGTACATTCGATTTCAAAATAACAAATACGATATACTGTATAAAAGCACAATTTGTACCAGTAATGTACTGTATATTTAAGAGCGTCTATAGAAAATTATTAAAATTTTATCAAGTATATGTGTGACCTATAATTTTCATACATATATGAAAAGTTTTTGTAGGAAGCTACGAACAATTTAGGGAGGCTAGGAAAAATTTAGGGGAGTTAAGCCACCCCTTTGCTACGGGCCTGTTTTCAATTGTCTTGCTACCTTTCAAAATGTTTTTTCCCTTACACTAGTAGCTGTGCCAGAACATTTTCATGTAAGATTTTCACAAGGCAAAACAACAGAACATTTACAGCCACAATCAAAACATACTACTCTCTAGAAAAGTAGAAAGTATATCACAGATTATTATAACATATTCTTTAGATCAATAGTTGACACACATTGTTTAGAAGGATTTGCTTCTATCAACAAATGCAGAGAACTGCTAGTGGACACAAACTTTTACAGTAACAGTAACTTTCCAGATTTTTTTATGTCAATACAAATATACAAAATTTTATTGTTTTTTTATTCTCAATCTGTTTTAATAGTTATTACGTCCATTTTGTTTCCATATATGTAGTTTTAGTGAATGAATGGTTTCACTCGTCGTCGTATCAAGAACTCCCACATTCGATTCCTGCTGGGGACATGAGTCGATCGGCGTCCATGTAAAATTGTAGACCATACAATTTGACCTTCATCTTCAATCCATGAGAGCAGTGGCAAATTCCCATCGGTTCACGTAGCTAAGAGAGCTTCGTATCAGACCTGCCTCAGGGCAAAACACTAATCATAGTTTCCTACGAATCGTAGGACCGTAAGATTTTCATACGTTAACATTTTCTGACGGCCTAAGCCTCAGATGCCTAAAGGCTTCAAAATAAAATTCAAATTTAACGTAACATTTTCTGAAGATGATGTAGGTCGTTGACTTGTTTACACGATACACCATGTCTTTCTAGTTACTCAGAGGTGGAAATCAAAGAGTCTCAAGTTGGTAAAGCGTAAGCTTCGAAATCTGGAGGCCCCGGTTTTGTTTCCCAGTGCCAGTCATCCTAACCGAGACTTTTCCCGTTTCCCTCGATCACACCTGGCGCATGCTGGGATGGTACTTTGAAATAATGCCAGATCCAATTTATTTTCCCTACGCTGTCTCCTCATCTATCCCGGTTTGTGACATAGATGCAAGTCATGAGAGTCTAAGATGGAAATTAAGGTGCATCAGATCGGGTTAACGAGGAACCTCTCAATGGATCGATCACTGTTGAGGGCACCGAGGTGGGAGGAACACTGTTGACTGAGTTCTAATGGTAATGTTTCTGCTTTTACCAGCAAGAGTGCACATTTTCCACTAAGCTGATAAGATGCAAGAGCAGATGGATATAGAATTCCGGGATGTTGGAGCAGTCAGCAAGAGATCACCGAGTGTCCCACTATTTCAGTTGATGTCACACCCCTTGATTTCTATCTTTGGAGCTATCTACAAGGCCGTGATTCGTTAAAAATCAACAAGCTTCACCATCTTCAGCAAAGGATTCAAGCATACCTGCCCCACTATTGAACCCAATGCATTTCACAGGGTCAATTAGAATTTGAGAATAATACTGAGTTTGTGTGTCCGCCCAAATGTTTCCATATTTGACGCATGTTGTAGAACGTAAAATCCCAAAATTATCGGTCCCTTTGTCCTAAATGAATAAAGGTAGATAAAAACTTACTTCAGATTTGAATTTCTTGAAACAAGTTAGCTTAAAACGTTATGTCACGTGACCCACTTCCCATTACAAATTCTTAAACAAATTCCAAGATGGTGGGTTTCAAGATGGCTGTCATGATTCTCATCTCTCACATCTGGTAACACAGCATCCATGCTACTTCTATTCAATTATTTGCCTCACTCCCTTTACGCGTTTACTACTTACAAGGTTGTCTCCAGTCTTTTGTACTATACAGTATTCGAGTAGTCATTGGTCAGTTTGGAGGGGAAGATAGCAATTCACAGATGAATGATTGTCCTTTCTGATCTCAGCGTATCACATTCTTCAGGAAAAACATTTTTACACCAGAAATTTTGTTCGAGGAAAAAAAAAAAATATCTCTTGTAAGAGACCTCCCAAGCTAACAAATGTTCTGCTTAAATTGACTGTACACTACGTGCATATATCTTCAAAATTATTATTATAGTAAACAGATTGCAATAAAGTGCCAACACGAGGCGCACCATGTGTCGTACTCAAATGTTGTATGAATATCCCAGGTCTGCGAACGTTCCAAGTAGAAAAAATAACATTCTAAGATATTTGCAGGTCTAAACAATATGCTCGGAATTTATTAGAAGTATTTCAGATATATTTTGTTAATATCGCAGCTAGAAATATTCTACGAATATTTCAACACCTACAAATGACGTGTTAAGAATATGCTAACAATATTCTTTGTATGTTCTACCTATATACCTATAGAATACTCTACGAATAATTTTTGTAATTTAAATTATGTTCAGAGATTGTTCATGAAAATTTTGATAAATATATGTAAAGAAATCCCTTTCGGTAGGCCTACAGGCTGAGGTAGATCTCGAAGTTTTTTTATTTTTAAAAAATTAAATCTCGCCTTATATGAGAGCTATCGAGTAACTATTTATTGATTTGTAGATTATTCATCAAGAGCTGTTCAATGATACCCCACAAGACGTATATATACAGATGCTTATCAGAATAATGGAAACACCTGAACGAAAGTGCAACTTACCAGATTAATATGGTGTCGGGCCACCTTTCGCCTTCAGAACAGCCTTGATGCGACGTGGGATGGAGGCATAGAGGTCGTGAATGGTAGCAAGTGGAATATTACACCATTCCTCGTGCAGGGCATCGGCCAGTTCTGTGAGAGAGGATGGAGGTGGAAATCGTCGCCGGAGTCGTGTTTCCAAGATGGACCACAGATGTTCAATTATGTTGAGATCTGGGAATTGGGCGGGCCAGGGGAGGTGTTGAACTTCATCCCGATGTTCCTCAAACCACGCTGCAACAACTCCAGCTGTGTGAATGGGTGCATTATCATCCTGGAATATGGCGTCATTGTCCGGGAACAACATCCGGACCATAGGATGCAAGTGGTCTCCTAAAATTGCGACATAATCGTTGGCAGTGATGCGTCCGCGAAGTGTGACCACATTACCCAATGAAAACCATGATATTGCGGCCCACAGCATCACCGTGCCGCCGCCATGTTTCACAGTTGGGCGGAGACACTGCAGATCATACGCTTCTTTGGGCGTTCTCCACACATAAACACGGCCCGTGGTTTGGAATAGGGTGAATGGTGACTCATCAGACCATACCACACGTTTCCAGTCGTCAACGGTCCAAGTTGCATGGTCGCGGCACCATTTCCCGTGTGTTGTGTAGACCGTCATCACCTTCGACACTGTCCCTGGCGACACACCTAACACACTAGCCACTGCCGTCACACTCACTCCACATAACCGCGCACCAACAATTTGCCCTCTTTGAAACTCTGAGAGGTCTCCCATTTTACACTACCTCCGTCTGCTGCAGCCACTGCACACTCCTGTTCCACGACGCCTGACGTAGTATGGAGACCGACCTAACACACCACCACCAGCAGTCCGGTGCTGCGGTCGCCACGACACCACTGCCAACCCATACATCTGACGTGTTGCCAACTACAGGTGTTTCCATTATTCTGATAAGCATCTGTATATCTCCCTGCAGCACTACACCACCATGGTGTCCATCTGCACACTCCCACGGGGGTCTGCGTCCCCAAAGGGGAGGTTTGCCCCATTTATTGTAACCTACTCTTGGTCATACACCTTCGAAGAAAATTTCGTTTCTCTACCTTCAATGATTTGGAAATTGTGTTTTTGGGGCGGCCATTTTGGATCCAAGTTGACGACTTCTTGAAAGTTTTCTTATACTGTCGTGACCTACTTTCGATGGTACACCTTCAACTAAAATTTCATTTATCCAGCTCAAACGGTGTGCAAAATGGGATTTTGGGCGGCCATTTTGGATCCAAGATGGCGTCTTTGGATACATCATGTAAAATTTTAGTAACATACAAGTGATAATGTACCGTGTTATCAAATTTGATATTTCTAGCTGCAGGTGTTTATGCTGTGTATTCTATACAACAATGGGTTCGCCGGCGATTTTGGATCCAAGGTGGCGACTTTTTCAACATTTCGTAATATTTTCTTGAACTACTAGTGACAATACACCTTTATGCCAAATTTCGTATCTCTAGCTCAAAGAATATGGAAAATAGATTTCTTGCTTCTGCCATTATGGATCCAAGATGGTGTCTTTGAACTCATTAGGTAACATTTTCGTAATCAAGCAGTGATGTTGTACCTTTATGCTAAATTTGATTTCAATAGCCCCAGCGGTTTAGGCTGTGTATTCTATACAACAATGAGTTCGGCGGCCATTTTAGATCCAAGATGGCGACCGATTTTGCTCATTAACGAACTTAACCGAGCTATTAAACCTAGAAACAACATATAAAAATTTGGTTCAAATATCTTCAAAATTATGGCCACCAGCGTGTTAAAAATATATACTTTGATGTACCGATCTCAAAAGGTAGATATTTCTTCGAAATCTTCGTAATATTTTCAATATGTGAAAGTTTATTTCGAAAAAAATGTAGATATTACTCACAAAATATCACGAAATTTTGTAGCACTCATATTAAGAAGAAAAATCATAAGTAGTTAATTTATGTAAGTTATTGGAATAAAACAACAAATATTGTGAATAAAGTTTGAACTGAATTACCTTAAAACTCCAAAATTGAACCGCATTAAATTGATACTACACATGGGACAACTTGTGCAAGTTTTATATAATTGTTTCAACTTGACAGTTTCTTTGTTAGTGGGTTTTCTTACTACCTGATTTTGAGATCCCTTGTGCAGTTTCGTGAATAAATATTGAAGAGTGGTGTCATTTTATTTAGATGGTAGTGTACATTCAGAAAATTGATGGTGGCCATCTCAGTTCCGCGACTGGGGACAGCGAAAAGGGAAAAATTACTAAAATACAAAATATCGCGTTAATCAAGATGTGTGCTAGAGGATTAAAATTAGAAGCAACATCATAACGATTACCTAAGTAATAACACAGATAGTAAATATTGCAGTGGGATCGAAATGTCAAAAACATGAAAAAATCAATTTGTTTAAAGAAGTTACTTTAGTTTTTTTTGCGTACAAACTTCAGCATTTTTTAATATTTGGTCTACTTTCTGGTGGAGCTGCTTGAAATAGAATGAGAGGTGTATATTCAATGGGAGTTGTACAAGTGAATGAGAGGTGTACAGATAATGTACACAATGTGTATACACGCACACACAGGAGAGCAGATCAAAATGATCTTAGACAGTACGGAAGCTCAGTAAAGTGACGGCTACACAGAAAACACGTAAATAAATACGGGATGTATACAATGGAGGTTGATCAAAAACATTCGATAATGAGACAACAGATGTAGGGGGGGGGGATACCTTCATAAGGTTGCCACATTTTGATGAATAAATTACGGGACGCTTGGCAAAAAAAAAAAAAAAATACGGGACAAATCTGAAGTAATCTAAGATGAAAATAATTAATTAGGCTCTGTACTACTCTATGACAATCAACAGTTTTAAAACCTCCATAACTGTCAAGCACACACGGTAAACATCTTGCTTGCAAGTACTCACACTCCAAACACACTGGCTGGGGAAAATGGATATTTTAGTTTCTTAAACGCGTAGGCTTTAGTATCTGCACTGAAAAACAAAAACAAAAAACAACAAGAAGAAGTAAATTAAACCCTTCTCGGTGTCGCTGGGGTGACCACCATTTCTTGTGTTGAATCAACACAACAAACGGTGTTGATTTCAATAATTCAACACAATGGATGCGTAGTCAACGTTGATTCAACACAATGAAGAGTGTTATGCTATCATTGTCGCATTGTCGAATCACCGAAATGACAGAACAAACGGTGTTGATTTAACAGGAAAATGTGATGGTCGCTCTGAGACACCGAAAAGTGTTGAATTAACACAGTTAGTTTTTTTTTTTTTTTACAGTGTGTTATCAACTAGAGAAAACAGGTGGCGCGGGTATTATATCCCCATCGCCAGATCTTATGTTGGGACCTGGGGAAGTGAACAGAGTCTGCTCGCCAGTCTGTCTAGTAAAAAGTTGGAAAAGACTCCATCACTTTATTCGTTAAACTTCTTAATATATTTAAAATAAGTGTGTGAATCTACTACTTACAATACGGGACAACCAGGACTCGTAAATTTTACCTAAAATACGGAACATCCCGTATCATACGGGACAGGTGGCAACCCAAGACATTAACAAATTGAAGTTAGCTGGTGTGAATGGAAGGCTCGAACTCGCTCCAAGCATCGCCTAACACTGTGAAATATGCAGATCTGGAAGTTGGACGGACCATGACTTTAATTTACCTTGGAATTGGAAGAAGCAAATTGTCCTTTTTGTTTTCAGAACTTAAACTTGCTTCTCCCTTCCCCTTCTCATAAACTTGAATCAACTACGTCATATATGCCCTGATTGGGTTTGCACTTGACATTTCAAGCTGTTCCACCACAAACTAGACGCAAGAGTGGAATCACATAAGTTTCTACGCAAAAAAAAAACAAAAAAAAAACTTCTATTTATTTTTATTTAAAAAAAGAAATGTTGACATTTCGACCCCACTCCCAATATAATAATATCGAGATTTACTTAGTCAATCTTTGTGATGTTGCTTCACTTAAGACTAAACCTGATAAGACTAATTATAAGGCTCTAGCACACATTAATGCGATATTTTGTGTTTTCACAGTTTGGTAATTTCCCCCCACTCCACCCATGCCCCCCAGTTGCGGAAATGAGATATGCCATAATTATAGTTTTCTGAATGTACACAAGCATCTAAATAAAATAACATCCATTGCAATATTTCTTCGCGAAGCTGTACACGGGACTCTTTAAAAGCAAACCCACTATGTCGCGCTAAAAAAATATTAAGTACATGTGTTGTTTTTTTTTTCTTTGGGACATGGCGGAGCTTCTGAGTACAACAGTTTGAGAAACACTGTTTTAGAGTCAAAGAATTCTTGGCACTTGCAACACTGCATTTTTTTTTTTCATTCACAATACGAGATAAATAATTGCGCGTCTTGTGAGGAAATAATAATTGTTTGTGTGGGTGACGCTCATTTTTTTTCCATTTTGCTCTGTTACTCGATCTTGTCTTGTAGCAGTGCGCAGCAACGAAGATAAATTTTAGAAGAGCGAAAATTATGACGCAGAGAACTTTCTCTTTTTTCTTCTTTGTCGAAGTCGGGTAACTCCCGACCTTCACTAGAACTTCCGTACCGTACGAATACGATGCTAAAGAATGAACCAATCGTATGTGGGAGTCAATCGCCTGTTCTTATTTATGTTGCAAGTGTCGCGTCGTGCAAGGCAGGCAGTGCAAGATACGAGTCAGTGAAGATCACAAGCTTCAAAGAACAAAGTACAAGAATTGTGAAATCGATGGAAAGTGAGTGCTTATCAGTTCCTTAAAAAATAGAAGTTTTAAAAAAATATTCGTTTTAGTCGAGAGGAATATCACAAACGACAGAGTAGTTCAGCTATAGGGTAAGTGATATTTCTGATGTAAAAAATTAAACTGAATTTTGTGAATTTTCATCTCTCTGTGTTAAGCGCTCTGTTTGGGAGGAAGTTGATTTAGTATTTAGAATGTCCTGGTATCGAATCCCACTGGACGTTCGACCACGCATGCTTCCTTTGATTTCCCTCTTTCACATCAGCCGAATTCCGCAATGGTACCTCTTGAACAAGCCTAGGAACAATTTCTTCCTATAAATCATTCCCGTTGTTCTTTGTTATATCATACAGTGTAATATGCTTTGGGTGTCGAAACCGTTTTTTTTACATTTTATTTCAAAACCCAGTTTTCATTTTCGAAAAAAAAACCACACACAAAAAAAACGGATTTTTCAAAACCCAGTTTTCGGTTCGTTTTAGCGAATACCAGTTTTTGTTCAAACTTCGTGGTTTTTATTTAAACAGACATCGGGTTTAACAAAATCACACCAAGCGGGCATGACTTATTTAGCGTAACATTCAGAAGGTTGTGGGAACTATCCCAGCGGGCGGCCGTCTTCACTGAGGTTTCCTAGCCTGAGCGAGGATCCTTAAAGGCCATTGAAATTCAAACCAAACATTGGCATTTAAAGAAAAAAAAAAATACTTATTTAGCTATCCCTTTTCTTTTGTTTTGTGTGACTGTCAGTCTATAACAATGATGCTCAAAGTAATGCCTATCAGGTCTAAGTGGTCCTGTAATAATAATAATAATAATACAATATAGCTTACCTCGATAGCGAAACTATAAAAAAGGGGACCTTAGAATTCAGCTCAGTCCGTCCATCTGTCAGTGTTCAGAAAATAAATATCAGGAACCACAAGGTATAGAGAGATGGTTCAGATGTGGTTCGAAGGTCTTCGCTGCAAGATTATTTTATCAGCTCGACGCGCAGGGCTGGGCAGTCATATTTCAGCTCACTTGGAAACACTTCCAGTAGGAATAGCCCTCTCTCGCCTATCCTGAACGATAAGTAACAGCGGGAAGCGCTGAACCCGGCAGCTGCTGTTTGGTCTTGTGGGCAAGACGTTGAAAAGCTAATCTAATGGTCCAGGGTTCAAACCCTGGCCTTGATTTTTTTTACATATTTTTTAAAAAAGAAAATTAAAGTTTTTTCGTTCTTTTATGTAAATACACAAAAGGAAATTTAATAAAAAGTTGTGATTTACAATTTTATAAAATGCCACTAAAAACTAGGATGTATATAATCCCACCAGAGCGAGGTGTGCAAGAGGGGGAGGGTGCGTCCGAAGGGAGCTGGGCGGCGTTAGCCGCGGAGGGGAGGCGCAGTCCCTGTTAGCGGTGGGCATACGCAAAAGTACTATTTACTCAAAAGTTCTGTTTAGGCAAAAGTTCTCTGCCGTACCGGAAGTGTTTCCAAGTGTGCTCCGGAAGTTGCCAAAATGGCTGCCCAGCCCTGCGCGTCCAGCTGAAAAAAAAATTTCGTCTTTGCTAGACTAACCAGCCGAGGGAACGGTTTTGATTAATTCAGTGAGTCAGTGTTGCTAACCCATTTTCGAAAGGAATAATCGTTCAAATTACTTCCATGCCGTTATACCTATCTGCAACAAAATTGGTGAAAGATAAAAAATACTGAAAGTATCCCCGTCCAAAAGCACCCCAGTTGTCATTGCTGCCAACTTATTTTCTACAAAATTTTAATTTTCAAATTATTGCCATTACGCTAGACGTTGCAACACCAAATGCATGACAATTTCGACACAGTTGGAAAATCCAGTTTTACCGCGACAATTTCGACACTGTTCTTAACCATATTTCAGCCACGCGTTTTGTATTATTACTCAGATAGAGTCAGTTCCGACACCGTCACTGCAGAGAAGAAGAGCACTAGTATTTTCTTTGGAAATACCAACTTTTGAATTATACCCAATACTTCGAAATATTCCAGGTTGATGCGAAGAAAACCGAGGATGTGGTTTATTTGTAAAAACTGAGCAAAGTTTTTGTGGTTATGGTTCTCTTAAAATGGAAGAGTTGTTGATTGTGGTTTTCTGGAAAGCACGAGGTTTGGAGAAAGTCGGTGAGCAGGACTTCCAAAGGATTTTCGGAGTAAATCACAAGTAAATCAAAAGAAATTACTTAAGAAACTACAATTAAATTCAAGGTAAATGAATAAGTAATCTGCAATTTTCCTTACAGCCAAGGACAGCGAAAGTAAGGAGCTAATTAAATACATTGTGGTAAATTGAAAATAAAGGTTCTTCACTAGCGACTAGCTGTTAATTATCCTAAAATTAAAAAAAAAAAAAGAAAAGTTACGATAGTATAAAAGCTAAGGGGTCGGTAAAGTAAAAAGGAACGAGTGGTTGTGTGAATGAGTGGGCTAGGATTCTGGAGTTATTTTGTTGGAGAGGGTGAGGTCAGACTGAGTCAAATACACTGTTAAAAATGACTGTCAGAAATGGATAAATTTTCCTATTCAGTCCAGCTAAATTCTCTGTCGGACAATCCAATCTATATCACTGCGACTGCATGTGATATTCATACGCGGGCGTGATCGCGGAAAAAGTAAAACATACTATCGGGAATTAAGTTTAACTCTTCTCCTTCCTAAGGTTTATTTTTCGTAAAATTATAAAGTGCGTTTACCTGTTGTGTCAATAGATGTCTCTACTTTTAGTGATGTAAAGTTGAAGTGAGTAACTTTCTTGTATTATGCTAAATTAATATTTTTGTGCTGTAATATTGCCACAGGATTTAAATGTGTTTAATAATGATTCGTTATGCAGATTAAAGAGATTGTAAAAACAGTCAAAAAAACGGTAATAATTCAAAAGTTGATATTTCTAAAGAAAATACTAGTTCTCTCCTCTGCAGTCACGGTGTCGGAATTGACGCTACCGGAGCAATACAAAACACGTGGCTGAAAGATAATTAAGAACAGTGTCGGAAATGTCGCGTTAAAACTGGATTTTCCAATTGTGTCGCAATTGACGGTGTCGGTATTGTGACAACGCAACACCAAACTTGTCATAATTATTCGACACAGTAGAAAGCATTTTGGGTGTCCCTGATCCCAAGCACCCGAGTTGTTAGTGTTGCCAACGTATTTTGTACAAAATTTAAATTTTCACATTGCTTTCATTATGTTAGATTTTGTTGCACTAAACTTGTCATAAACGGTACCCGACAGTGAAGAGAAAGGAATGTGAGTGTTAACAAGGATATCAGTGTTGCAAACATCTTTACAAATATTAATATTTGTGTTCCAGGATGCTATTATGGAACCGTAGCCTTCACAATTGTTAGTAGGTACACAGCGCTAACTTGTTGCCTACTGAACAATACAGTGTACACTTCTTAGAAGATCCCGAAACATTGAACCTTGAATAACTTACTTCTCTGTCCAGCATTCAGACGGTGTTACCCTGACCACCGTGGTCTAGTGGTTACGGTCACTGACTTGGGATAGGCAGGCACCACGTGCGTGCACATTTTTTTTTTGGAGGGCGAGGGAGAGGTAGGTTGTCTTAATATTCAGCGAAATGAATTAGAAAAGGAAGGCCGCCGTGACCCAGTGGTTGAGCGCTCACCTCTGGTGCGTGGATCCCAGATTCGATCTAGGTTCGTGCCATGTTTTCAGTGCGGTGAGTAGAAGTAGTGTACAAACACCGGAAAACAAGATGGCCGCCATGGTGCCACGTAGTCGAGTGGTTTCGCAAGTAGATTGTGCTTGGAGGTGACTTAAAGATGGGTGCTGACGTCAGCAGGGGATGATTGAACAACGCTATGAGTGAAATGTGGGTGGTGGAGGGAATTACGCAATCATTTTTATAGAAGTGTAAGAACACCGGAAAACAAGATGGCGACCATGAGCCGCGTGGTTTTGCAACTGGTTGATGGCCTGGAGGTGGCTGCTGACGTCAGCGGGGTGATTGAACAAGGCTATGAGTGAAATGTGGGTGGGAAAAGGTATTACGCAACCGTTTCTGCAAGAAACACTGAATTCCAAGATGGCCGCCATGGAGCGTCGTAGTCCAGTGGTTGATGGCTGCTGACGTCAGCGGGGTGAATGAACAAGGCTATGAGTGAAATGGGAAAAAGTATTACGCAACCGTTTCTGCAAGAAACACTGAATTTTAAGATGGCCAGCATGGAGCGTGGTAGTTCAGTGTTTTCGCAAGTGGTATGTGGTGACGTCAGCAGTGCTGATTGTTCAAGATTGTGGGGAAATTTGGAAGGATTGCATAATGCTTTATTAGAAGAAACACTGAAAAGTAAGATTGCGTCATCATAGTTGGTGATGAAGTGGAAATTCCGATTTCATAACAGCAAAGTCCAGTTTGAACAAGATCGTAGGTGATGCCAGCAGGGCTTTGTACAAGGCTATGACGACAGTTGGTGAAAAGGTATTACACTGAATTTTAAGATGGCGCCTGGAAAGGTCATTCCTCTACAAGATGAGGAAAGAAGAACGAAACAGGGTTGCTAATCAAATGCATGGAAATAAAGCAACAAGACAGGGTTGCTAACCAAATGCATGGAAATAAAGCAACAAGACAGGGTTGCTAACCAAATGCTTGGAAATAAGGCAACAAGACAGGGTTGCTAACCAAGCGTATGGAAAGTGAGAAGCAAGACACGATTGCCAACAAAATGCAGTAAAACAAGTGACCAAAACAACAGAGTCGGAAA